>APFE030363464.1:49919-119976 GCA_000404065.3 Pinus taeda | reverse complement strand
ACATCAGGGATGAAAGGCAAAGGAGAATCATTTCATCATGTTGACAAAGAGGAGAAATGGATGAATGGGATCCAGGAGCAGTTAAGAATTCCTAAGAAATGCACTCATATGTGAAAGAAACAGCGTAAACCAGATCATTTAAGAATACAAGCTCATAACTGTTTCTGAAGAAAACATTGAAAAATGCAGAAATTGAACTTAAGGTGTAATGAAACAAATCTTAAGCTATTCTTTTTTCCTGCGATTTAGAAAGGCAGAAAGGTGATAAAAACATAATATAAAACAGGGAAGAGGAACACTTATTGGATAATGTAGAGACACAGGAATTCCGTGATCATTCCTTGGCCAAGAGAAAACATCAAGTTGTTTCGTAATCCATGATTTCAGCAATCTTTGATTATGGAAAAATATGATAGTTACAGTGCGAGTCTTTGCTCAGAGAAAATGCTGGAAAGAAAACTGACCAACAACTACTACCAACCAACCAATCCCTCACAACATTTCTTAGGGTGGTATTTATAAGCAAAATATTGGAAAGACATCATTACAAGTGACCTTGACAGGTCTGCTTAGAACTCTTCAAAAATCTAATTGCTGCTGGAATTAAATGCAAGTAAATCTTTTTGGCTGTGCTGGGGGCAGCTGGATCGGAACAGGTGACGAGGTGGCCCTTGGGGACCAGATGCGGTGCTGCTGGAGTGAATGTGCTTCGGGGCTGTAGTTGTGAATGCTGCTTGTGCAATAATTATGATTTGAGAGCTTCAAGTAGTTTCGCTCTCCTTCTATGAATCTGCTGGAAGATATTCAATTTTCTCTTGCTTTGGGCTACTACTCAAGATATTCTCTGATACACTTTGCCGCTACATTGATGGTTTCTGCCATCGACTGATACTCTTTGACACGCTTGATGCCTGCTGATTTGATCTGATACACTTTAAACTCTGTGACTGATCTGCTGCTGTCTTCAAACTGGATCCTTTGGCACGATTGGGCGATTTTCGGGCTCTTTCGGTGTGCAGTGGACTCGGCAATCAGAAGATTCCCTGAAGGTTCCTCGAAATGGCCTATTTCCCGTAGCGATGCGCGAATAGCGCTTCACGCTATTCGCACATCAGAAACTGCCTCTATTTCTTGATCTGGAGCTCGAAAGTGTGATTTTTATCCCTGCGCAAAGCTTTTTCAGCTTTTCTAGCTGCTGACGTAAGCATGGCGTCAGCTGTACGGCGGATGATGTCAGCTGTGGGTCCCCGTTACAGCGCGACGTGGTGAGATACTAGATGTACTGTGGTGAAGAGACTCCGATGCGATATCACGATATCGCATCGGCGGGGAACGAGGGGGATAATTGGGTTGGACATTTGGCGCTTGCGACTACCGATCGGCGATATCGCGATATCGCATCGGCGAAGACGGAAAGGTGAATGGATTGGACACTCGGCGTTTGTGATTTCCGATCGCCGATATCGCAATATCGCATCGGCGGGGGACGGATGGGCGATGTTTTGCATGAATATGAGAGTGCGAGGTTGCGATGCGAAAAGGGCTTTGAGGAGAAAAAGGTAAGTAAGTGGGTGTGAAGGTCATATGAGGCTTCGGAAGGGGTCCAATTACCTCGGGGGAACTTTATACTTTGGAAGGAGTCCATAGTATCTGGGAGGTGGTTTTGGAGGTCGGGGTTCTTGCTTAGTTTCTAATAAACTGAACAATTCCCGGGAGTTGTTATGGTTATTTTTCAACCAGGGGGAGGGATATTACATAGGGGGATTTTACTTAATATTAATAAGGGGATGGGAAGAATAGGGAGGTAAATAATAATGTTAGTGGTTAATATGGAGATGGTAAGAAAGCGCTATGTTCGGGAGAGCTTAGGCTGTTACAAGGGGGTAGGACCATACTTCAGGAGAAAATATGGAACAACTTTGAGTAAAGCAGATCTTTACTCAAGCCGGAGTTATGAAGATGATAGAACTTAAGAGGTGTCAAGCAGATCTTGACCTCTTTCGGGGAAATTAGTTAATGATTGAGGAAAACAGAGAAGGGGAGTCAGTTATACCTCATTTGAGCCTTTTTTGCTTACAAATCTTTGTTGATTATGTTCTGCATGATATGATACCTGGAAACTTGGAACTGGTCAGTAATTCAACAGCCTCAAAACTACCTACCCAGCCTACTTGCCTAGCATTTTTTCTTCTTTTGTTTGGGGGTGCACTTAGACTTGCAAACCCGTCATTCATTTTTCTTTTGATGCTTTCCTATCTACATACTACCCTTATTTCTTTCGGAGCCCAGATTAAGCTGTTGGGCTCCTCTGCTTCTCTACCTATCTAAGAATCTGCCAAGATTAAACTGTTTGGACAGATTTACAATCTCTATATTCTAAAACAGGAAATTTAAACCTAGGGAGACCAAGATTAAACTGTTTGGACCTCCCTTTTAACTGAAAAATGGTGATACCGGGATAACTTTACAAAATTTGAAGGCAATTGAATGAACTTGAACTAACCTTCTTCACTTGGAGACTGTTAAGAAAATATGGAGCATTGCAGCAAGCAAAGTACGACATATTTGGCCTGTGAAATGCCAATCATGAAAAATGAATAACTTGCTGCAGCAGGAAGCTAACAAATTCATTGTATTTTTCCTACATTCTTTTGCTACATGTCCAAATTTGTACATGTATAACACTTTACATGACTAGAGAAGGGAGAGACAGAATCATAATATGTTTGCTTCATATTCCTACTATTGTAATCAATAGCATTGTGACCAAATATATTGCATGAAAAAAATACCCCTGAAAGAAAATTGAGTGTCTGCGAGTTGATAATCTTTATGTGGAGTAACTATTCACTTGATATCTCAACAATCTTATTCTACAATTGGTGGCAATGTGTCCATAGTTATGACTAATAAAACATTCAATATCATTGGTCAAAGGAGAGAATCGATTTTTGTTCCTTTTCAAATTCACTTTCCTTGGTTGCATGTCTGGTTGACTTCTTAATTCTTTAACCCATTTTCAGAGTTTTCAAAGTTGCTTCCACCAACATGTGAACTAGATTCTCTTTTAAGAGTTTCATGAAAACCAAGACCAAATTTGATGGAGGGAAACCTTTGACTGTTAAGAAGATTATCCAATATCTTGGTATTATCATGAAATTTCAAATTCTTTTCCTTTTCTGCTAATTTACCTTTTAGAATACTTACCTCAACTTCTAATTTTTTACATTGTTATTCATGTTCCAAATGTTGCTTCTTCATTCCTTCTACATTCTTTCTTCCTTCTACTTGCATTCTTAATTCAATAATCTCTTCCTTAAGCCCATTATCTTGTTCTTCAAATACTTGGAGTATCTCCTGATATCGTTTTTTTAACTTTTCAAGATCCGATATGAGAGAGATGATCTATGCTTTAAGTCCTTCACAACATTGTTTACTTTCATTAAGTTTTTCTAATTTATGGTCCTTGGTTTCACATTCCTGCAACTTATTCTCAAGAATGTTAACTTTTTTCAAAGCAAAAGCAAGTTTTCTTATAATTTTTAGTACTTCTTCTAACTTGTTTTCTTATGAATGAGTAACTCCATCTGATATAACAAAGCTTATTTCATGATCACTTTAATCATATAATGAATCATAATTTCCTTTAGATTCATTTAATGCCTTGGGAACAAGATTACTTGTTGGCTTACCTAATGAGCAATCTTCATTTACTTGTTTTTCTTCTCCTTCATAGATGACCTACAAATTATCCCATACCTCCTTTGTAGTTTCAAAATGTGTAACTATATCCAATACTTAATCAAGTACTATACAAAATATACCATGTAACACCTTACCATTCTTCTCGATTTCTTGTCCTAGCGGTGGAGTTGTAGTATAACCACTACAGACTAAATTCCAAACATCAGATATATCCTAGACTTTATCATTTCTTTCCAATTATGATAATCAACATCATCAAGTACTAGAATACCTTTATTGTCCATACTTTCTGATTTGGCTTGATCTACTATTGATTTTATTTGATCTATGAATGTAGAAATTCCCACTATAGATCAACAGATTATGCAATATACTAAAGAAAAATACAAGATCTACTTCTACAATCAAACTTTGTGGAAGCTTAATCGAGTTTGAGCAAGATCAAATAAACACATATAACTGATAAGAAGAAATCAATCACACATAACACAGAAGAAATATCACAGGGAAAGCCTCAACCTAAAACCCCAATTCTGTATTATCATACAAGTGGAAATATAGTCTAGATTACAAAAAGAATCTGCTCACAGGCTATCCTGCTCTCTCTCCAATCCCTATGTTGCTCATAGACAGTCAAAGGCCTCTCTCAAACCTTCTCCTTTGCCCTCCAAGCCTCCTATTTCTTTGTGCAATTTTCCTTGGGGTCCAGTGCAGCCTCTTGTGTGAATTGGCCTCTTCACACACTCACTAACCTCTGATCTAACTGCGCAGTCTTGAAGGAGATAAATCCTTCTTCATGGATGAGTTTCCTATATAGGAAAAATCCTCCAACTGATAGTACATTTCCCTTCCTCTAATATCAACTGGGTCTTTCTTTGACTGACATGCATGAGTTATTTATGAGAGAATATTCAGTTATCCGGAGAGCAGCAATTACATGCATGTAAGCATTAACTAACTGAACTAACAATTAATTCCACAAATTGTTTGAACTAATCTAACTAGACTTAACTCAGTTAACTGAGCTAACTAATTACAACTCAAATTACAACTCATCCTTATCTCTTTAACTGATGGATAAATTCCTCAATTAATGGGATAACTGTTGCATGTCCTTACATAGACTTCATGTTTGATTTTCTCCGACTAATTAACTCAAGATGAATTAATTAATTATTTTACAAACAACTGCTAAGATCAAATTCGAATTTTACTTCTTAATTTTAGTTCAGGGACTAAATAAAATTGGAATCCATCCAGAAATTCTATTTATAGCAATGCGATTTTTAGCACTTCCATTTTTCATTCCTTGTTGCTATGTCCAACACTGGTACCCGAACTGCTATTTATAATAGTGCTATTTTTAGCACTTCTATTTTTAGGATTTCTTGTTGCTATTTTCAACACTCCCTCTCAACAAGAAATGCATTCAACTTGAACTCGATTTTGATCCTTTGGAATGTTCTACATGCAACACTTCTCCCATGTGTGGTTTCTCCAACAACTCTAGAAACAAAAAAAAACTCCCAACTGACCTCTTTGTTGGGCTAGAAACATCCTTTGATGCTGAAGCTTCCCCTGCCGCTGAAAAGTTATCCCTCTGTGACCTCTGAGCTATTGCAACAGTCCATGCGTCTCGCATTGTTGCGCACCTCTCTATGCCATCCTGCACTGGTGCAACGCTCCTGTGCCTCTCGCATTGTTACAACTTGCTAGCTATGCACAATCTTGGGACTCCGCACTGTATCTCTCTCTACCGCTCCATCTGCATTTGTCTCTACCCACTTAGCCAGTCCTGCTACTCCTCGTTGGGGCTCCCGTAGCAAGTTTTAATAAAAGAGGTTGGGTACCTCAATGATACTGCCCCTATTCTAGCCTTCTTGGTACTGTCACTGCACATCGCCCCACCTCCGACCTGGAGGTATGGATTCATGTGATCCCTCTGCCCACTTGGATCGAAATTTCCCCCTACTGGAGGTCTCTGCATGAGTGGATGCCTCCACTCAGTCTCCTCTTGGCTTCTCCAATTGTGGCTGCTCCACAACCTCCTAAAGTTGCTTCACCAATTGTGGCTCCTCCACAATTCTCTGAGACTTCTTCTCGGACTGCATGTTGAGAGGTAATTTACTCTCCCTCTCAAACACCAAGTCTCTAACCTTTACCTTGCTCCTCAAGGCTTTGCATGCATCTTGTGCCTCAAGTGCATACAGGTTCTTGACCCGTAAACCACTCTGTTTTACCTGTCTAGTGATGATGTGTCTAAGGAAAACCTTTCCCTTACTGAAGACTACAACATAGCCTTTGTCTTCCAACATCGCGATCAACACCAATTTTCTCTTCAGTCCTGGTACATACTTGACATCGGTCAAGGTAATGCGAGTTCCATGCTCCCTTTGAAAAATAATTGTGCCTACACTTGAGACACTATACTTTTCATCATTACCCATCGCTATCAGTATTTGGAGATCTTTCTCCTCCAAATTACCAAACAAACTCTTGTCGTCGGTCATGTGGAAAGATGCTCCACTATAAAGAAACCAACCACTTCCCACCATGTATGAAACCATGCATGCAAACAGTGTGAAATCCAAATTGAAGTGTGAGGCTAGTGCCTCACCTTCTGATACTTCCATAGATCCCTTCTTGGATTTCCTCTGTGGACAATTTTGAGCAAAATGGCCCACCTCATGACAACGAAAGCATTAGAATTTCGATTTGTCAAACTTCTTTCCACCATGGGAAGAACTAGATTGGGAATGAGAATCCTTCTCCTTCCCCTTCTTTGACTTACTCACTAAGGCGTAGTTTTCTTCATCCTCCATGGATGAAGAACCATCTCTGGTTCTTCTTCTTATCTCCTCCTGCATTAGATCTGACCAAAGTTGTTCCCAATCTAGCAGTTTCTCTCTTCCATTAACCGAGTCTTGGTAGCTATGCCAGCTCTTAGGATGACCAAGGAGAGCAAGACTCACCATGTGATCATCAGATGTTGTGATCCCTACACTTCCAAGCTCATCCCTGCATGTGGTGAGCTTGTTCCGATACATAGAGATCGTGTCACCCTTTTCACACTTGATCTTCCGAAGCTTGTCCTTCAGTGCCAACTTCCTCTGATCGCTGCTATTCTGATATAGATCTTTCAATGTTTTCCACATTGAAAATGGTGTCTCCTTCCCATGGAGACTCGAGACTATGTGGTCTCAAACTCCCTCCAGAAGGATTCTCCTTGCTCTAGCCACACATTTCTTCCATTCTACTAATTGAGTAGCATCAGTCGGCTTGGAGACTTCTTGATCAATGAATTATTTTAGACCGTTATCCTCTAATACTACTTCCATGTGATCCTTCCAGGCTATGTAATTCGAGCTGCCATCAAGGGCATACTCGAGTCTTAAACCATTAAACGCCATAGGTGAAATAGAGATGTGATAAGAACTCGATTTCTATATTCAGGAATCACAAACTTCAAACTTCTCCCTTCTTGTATAATGTTCTTCCTTGATCACCTTTGATCTGATACCATGTAGAAATTTTTCTACAAAACCTTGCTCCGATACCAAGTAGAAATTCCCACTGTAGATCAACAGATTATGCAATATATTAAAACACAATACAAGATCTACTTCTACAGCACTTTGTCAAAGATTAATCGAATTGAGCAAGATCAAGAGAACACATATAACTGAGAATGAGAAATCAATCACACATAACACAAAAGAAATATCACGAGGAAAGCCTTAACCTAAAACCCCAACTCTGTATTATCATACAAGTGTAAATATAGTCTAGCTTACAAAAAGAATCAACTCACAAGATATCTTGCTCTCTCTGCAATCCCTCTTCTGCTCATAGACAATCAAAGGCCTCTCTCAAAACTTCTCCTCTTCCCTTCAAGCCTCCAATTTCTTTGCACAATTTTCCTTGGGGTCTAGTGCAGCCACTTGTGTGAATTGACCTCTTCACACACTCACTAACCTCTGATCTAACTGCGCAATCCTGAAGGAGATAAATCCTTCTTCATGGATGAGTTTCCTATATAGGAAAAATCTTCCAACTGATAGTACACTGTCCCTTCCTCTAATCTCAATGGGATCTTTCTCTAAAATGACATGCATGAGTTATTTATGAGAGAATATTCAGTTATCTGGAGAGTAGTAGTTACATGCATGCAAGCATTAACTAACTGAACTCATAATTAATTCTACAAACTGTTGGAACTAATCTAACTAGACTTAACTCAGTTAACTGAGCTAACTAATTACAACTCATCCTTATCTCTTTAACTGATGGATAAATTCCTCAATTAATTGGATAGCTATTGCATGTCCTCACATAGACTTCATGTTTGATTTCTCAAACTAATTAACTAAAGATGAATGAATTAATTATTTTACAAACAGCTGCTAAGATCAAATTCGAATTTTACTTCTCAATTTTAGTTCAAGGACTAAGTAAAATTGGAATCCATCCCGAAATTCTATTTATAGCAATGCTATTTTTATCACTTCCATTTTTCATTCCTTGTTGCTATGTCCAACACTAGTACCCGAACTTCTATTTATAGTAGTGCTATTTTTAGCACTTCTATTTTTAGCATTTCTTGTTGCTATTTTCAACAATGAAAACATATATTGCCACATTGGATACATCATTGTTACTGCTTTCCTAGCTTGGCCTCTTCCTTTGTGCTACATTCTTCTTGTGCTTCCTTCCTATTGTCTTTGATCTACTCTAAGGAGATCAAGCTAAACTGAAGAGATTTTCTCTTATAACAATTCTTAGAAATATTGAGGGGGAGGGGGGAGGGTTGAATTAATATTTCATTCCTGACTGAAATTCACTTAACTTATTTTTTTAATTCATAGTTATCTTGAACCATTACTTCATTATTAGATCACTATTTTATAGATGATAGCTTATTAATTAAATCATTTAGTATAATAGCATATAAACCATAGATATGAAAAACAAATCAACACATCAATCACATAAGGACATCAAGGTTTTTGGTGGAAATCCATTGTGGGAGAAAACTACCATTGTTGTCATTTTGTCTACTTATTTTATTATAAGGGAATTCTTCTTACTATTTTTTATTGGCATCAACTCTTGCCAGCACACAGGCTCCTACCTGTAAGAGGTTACAACCTCCACTCATTCTCATGCTCCTACTAGAAGAGAGATGCTACACCCTAATCAATTTTACTAGCTCCTACTGGAAGGAAGCTCCAACTACCTCACTCAGGGATATGACCCTCGAAACCTCCATGTACAATGTTTCAAAATTTTCATACTGGATCCACCTATCACAACCATCAAAACATGCTGGCCACCACCCACACAAACCATATTCCAAAAACTGATCAATTTGTATACCAAATATTGAAGCACTAAACACTGAATATTGAATCACTGAATCATTGAACATTGAATCAATGAATTATTGAATATTGAATAAACCAATGTATCCAATATACCAATGCACAACCATCTCAATAAAATTTCCAATACCAAGTCGATCAAGCCATAACCAAGTCAAATCCACATTGTCAAGTACCATGTCTGCTCATCAAACCCTAACTGTCCAATACTGTTAAATTCCAAGTCAAACAACTCATCAATACCATCCAAATACCAAGTTTACCTTGTCAATTGCCAAGCCAAATTCCATATATAAACTGTCATTTTCTAGGTCACAATCTGTTAAGCATTATGTCCAAATAATTTTCACATAACCAACCCAATATCAATCCCCAATAATTCTCACCAATATGTAATGTTATTGTTAAGCAACAAGTCCAACAATTTCTTCCTACCAGATCACATCATCGTTCTAGAAACATGAGAAAGGTATAAGTGGCACTTCTTTCACTGTAGCTCATAAAAAAAAAAATCATCTTAATACCAAACCTCTCAAAATGATTGCAACAACAAATAATCAAATCTTCATTCAACTAATTCCTAGCATCAATAGCCAATGCCATGCAATCCTCAATGTCAATGAAATGTTCTTGTAAAGGCCATAAACAAAAACATAATAGGTTTTCCACTTAACATTCATTCACTATGAGATCAATATGAGTATTCCCATGTAGAAAATATAGTAAAACAATTTCCACATTTTTCCAAAACACTATTCAAATCACATCCAAGGGTTGATCACTACATATATCACTCTAATGCATCTTTAGATAAGGCAAAAAGAATCATCTAAATAGTCTCACTATCAACAAAAATGTTATATTAGGAGTCTCAAACATTGCCACAACCTCTGAAAGGGACCAAATCAGTCTAACTATTCAAGGAGGATCTCCGCACACATAAGTAACAAAACCTCTTCTAATGTCAACATCTTTAGAATAAGGGTAATATTTTCTAACAAGACATCATGTAATACTCATTGTTCCTACAAAAATATTTTCATAACCACTGCAAAATGACATCTGTTTACTGCATAAAATATCATAAAAATTTGTAATCAAGGAACTTCAAAGATCTTCCATACTTCACCAAGGTTTGCAACAACGTCATTTCCAATAATATCACAATAGTTTCAAATAAAAAGCATAATGGTCCTTAACTTCTATGCCCTATGTAATGTAGATCGATTTCATAAGACAATTAATTATTAGTACCATTGCAATCAATTGTGTGTCAACATATAAGTTTATTGTTCTTCATTACAAAACTCTTCTCTGTCCAAAAAATTGTCTCTAGAGAAATTATTGTCATATATTTATATCTAAATTCAACCATCAAAGAAATACCCATCTATAGGCATATTTTACTATCCATAGTTTTGCAAAAACAAAATTGATAGAATCATTTATATTTGAGTATGAGATCAGACCAAGCCACACTGAAGTCACTGTCAAAACAAACATATCATCTACACACGCATCACAATCTTCAACAATTTGCAGAACAACCAAAACACAAGTCATCACTGCCATATAATCAAGACATGTTTTTCATACACATTAGATCTCTGCAAAAAATGTGATCTAAACATGTGAAAACATATTATTTAAGAAATATAGCTATTCCATAAAATTTTACTATATATATTTTCTCCCTATATCCTCCATTACACCTGCAGTCAACAAGTTAGAGCATCGATCTCAATGCTTGATCATCTCCATGTGCCCTTATCCAGACCTATATGAGACAAATTATAAGTAACGCAAAGCAATCACATACCATGCTCTAGTTCATTCTTCCTTTTATAGCCAATTGATCTCCTCAATACCTCAAGGCGAAACCAATGGTCACCCAATACCACTGGTTAAATACTAAGGTGAAGATGGACCATGTTAATTCCACTCCACGTGCACAAATTCTTATGGGGGAAAGCATGGTTTCGCTCTCATTTTTTTCACCTACAGGCATGGCCATGCAAACAAGAAGGAAAAATCTTAGCTAAAACCTACCTGGTCACATGCATAACACTGCCAGTTATCGGTTGAAGCTTTCTAGCCACACCCATGAGACTTCCTCTGTGAGATTGGGGAAGAGCATAGGATAAAACAATAATTGTTCATCTCAAAACTTCTCCTAGTTGCTTTCACACTTTCATCAACACTTGTACTTACCTCCAAACTTTTTCCAAGCTCTAAGATACCTTTTTCAAGCCTCATTCGAGACTCTACAACTCAACCAATCAATCTTTCACTTGACACTTCTATCCTACACTAGGCATTGTTAACCATTTTGTAGACATATCATCGTGAACCAACAACTACTAACAATCCATACAATCAATAACCATATTGTGATGAGGTTGACATCAAGGAAAACACTAGAGTCATAATGCAACATAAGACTCAAGTAAATCTTCTAATGAATATGGGATTAGCAAATTTATACTGATGGCCCTAGAAACCCAGTCTGGAGAACATAATGAATCTGAAGAAGAGGAAGAAGGTGCAGTAGACCTTGAGGGGAATTTGATTAGTTCCCTAGAGGAAATTCATAGAATCAAGTATAAGAACAAGAAACAAAAATAAATTTTGTTAAAATATGTAAAAGAAGAGTCTAATTCAAAGGAACTTGTCCAGTTAAAAGTTGATGTAGAAGAGGCTAAAAAGGTGGAAAATATCTTACTACAATAGTTAAAAGAGAAGCAAAGAATGTGAGAAGTTGGAAGAATAAGTAGTCGCCCTCAGAAAGAATCTAGAGAAATCACATGTTGAACTAAATATGAATCATAAACACATAAATGGGTTTTAAAATTTGGACGTGATAATAATTGCTCAAAGGTTTCCTCTTATGAAAGCTGGTTTGGGCTATGTAAGAGAAACCAGTGAAAGGAAGATAGAAGATAAAAATACCAGAAGCTTTTAAATTTGTGAAAGGAGACATAAACAACCAACAACATCCAAATTATGTCAACATCTCATCTCAACAACATCAACGCAACAATGCACTTCATCTACAACAAAGGACTAATCATATTCACTTGTAGAAGAAAAGAATGTTGCACAAATAGACAATGATTTACTAGAGAGTCAAAATTATCAAATGCCATGGAGTTTGTATTCACAAGTACCATCCATCCCCAGGTATGACAACTTTTTCTATGGATATTGTTACTTATGCAAAAAAATTGGCCACAAAGTTGTAAATTGTGGAGCGTATTTCAGAAGAAATGAAACAAGAAACCTAAAAAGAAGTGAAGTTAGCAACAAATTTTCAAATACAAAAACAAACATGAGTTGAAACAGTAATCCATTTTCTTCACTTTTTGATATCACTGAATGCTACAATTGTCACAATTTTGGACGCAAGTCATATGAATGTCAGCTCGGAAATATTAGATCATGGTCTTAGGGAAATAGTAGGACAAAAGAACGTATGCAGTGGAGAAAGAAAAAGGAAGAGTAGAAAACAAGTAAGTGTGTTCTAGTTCTTTATGCATGGAATCATAACAATGAATAGCATGTGGGTAATGGTTTCTCTAGACATATGATAGGGTACAAAAGAAAGTTATCGTATTTAGATTAAAAGAAAACTATGAATGTCACTGTCAGAAATGTTGCAGAAGGAAAAGTTAAAGGAAAGGGTACAACTAGCTTGAATAATGGCAGAGGAAAAACATAGGATGTATTTTTTGTTGAAGGACTTAATCATATGTGTGATAGAGGTTGTGATGTCATCTTCAGAGCTCAATATTGTGAGATATGATCAACTACAACAAGGAAGATACTGACCAAAGGAGCATGAATAGAAAATAATGTATATTTTTTGAAGGAAGATAGTGAAGAATGTAATTTGGGCAAGCAATATGAGTATTCACTATTGCACAAGAGACTAGTGCATATAAATTTTGATCATATAATTAGAATTATTAGAAAGAGAGCACTGAAATATTTATTCTAATATAATGAAACCTAAAATCCTATCTACAAATCATTCCAAATGGGAAAATAAGCTCGAATTTTGTTCAATACAAAAGATCAACTATCAACTAGCAAGCCTCTGCAACTAGTACATACCAATTTGTGTGGACCTTCTATAACAAAATCACCTAGGGGTGAGTGATACCTTATGCTGGTAATTGATGGTTATTCTAGATTGACATGGGCAACCTTCTTTGGAAACAAGTTAGAAGCATTTGAGAAGTTTAAGGTCTTCAAGGCATTGATAGAGAATCAAACAGGATGAGAGATAATGTGCATAAGATCAGATAGAGGAGGTGAATTTACCTCAAATGAATTTGAAAACTTTTATGATGAACATGGATTAAAAGGAAATATAATATTACAGACTCTCCTCAATAGAATGGAGTTGCTAAAAGGTAGAATAGGTTTTTATAACAAATGGATAGATCCAGATACGGGAAAGGAACATTCCTCAAACCTATTTGGAAGAAGTGATTCACACAATAGTTCACATATAGAATAAGGCATAATTTAGACCAAATTGTGATAATACATCTTATGAATTATGGCATGATAATCCATCATCAATCAAACATTTCAAATTTTCAGCAATAAGTGCTATATTAAAAAGAATGATGAGAAATTGGGAAAGTTTGATTCTAGGTCAAATGAAGGAATCTTCCTGAGGTATTCAATGAAAAGTAAAGGATACAAATGCTATGATAAAAGGCTACATAATATAGTTGATTGTATAGACATGAAATTTGATGAGGAGCTACCTATCAAGAACAAGAACAAAAGCTTTAACAATCCTCTGGTTCAACAAGTTAGTGAAGAAGAAGACGAACAAGTTGAATATCAAAAATAAACATAGACCCATTCAAGAGTTCCCTCAAGGTATGTACAAAAGAACCATCTCGACAGTAAAATTATTGTTGATAAGAATGTAGGGGTTCAAACAAGAAGGAAACTTGCAGAGACAATCGATTGTGTTGAAATTTCCATGTTTTCAAAGATTGAACCAAAGAACTTTTTTGAAGCAAACCAAGATAAACACTAGATAGATCTCGTGAATGAGGAACTAGACCAAATTGAGAAGAATAAGACTTGGGAGTTAACACCAATACCAATAGGTAAGAGCATCATAGGCACAAAATGGGTATTCAAAAATAAATTCAATGAACAAGGGTAGATCATTAGAAATAAAGCAAGAATGGTATGAAATGGTCATTCACAGGGAGAAGGATTCGATTATAAAGAACTCTTTCTCCAGTAACAAGGTTAGAGGAAATCAAAATGTTTATTTATTTTTCCTGTAATAAAGATTTCAAATTATACTAGATTGACGTGAAGTATACCTTTTTGAATGGAGAAATCAAGGAAGAATTTTACATAGAACAACCTTAGGTCTTTCTATTATCAAAAACTCCAAATTATATGTGCATATTAAAGAAGCATTATATGGACTTAAACAAGCACCATGTGGATGGTATTCTCAGCTGGACGAGTATCTTCAAAAGAATTGCTTCAAGAAAGTAACAACTAACAGTAACTTGTACATAAAGTCAGATGAAAAATAACTCCTAATTTCAATTGTGTATGTTGATGATATTATGTTTGGAAGCAACAAAGACTCTTTAGTTCAATGGTTTGCTAGTGAAATTCAGTCATAATTCGAGACGTTAATGATTGGAGAGCTATCCTTCCTCCTTGTCTTTGCAAATCATACAAAAATAAAAAGGCATATTTATCTCTCAAGATAAATATCTAAAAGAAATGTTAAAGAAGTTCAAAATGGAGAACTATAAACCTATCACTACTCCCATGGTTGTTTGATGCAAGTTGTGCAATGATGATGAATCATAGGAGGTTTATATATATATATATATATATATAATATATATTATATATATTATATATATGAATATATATGATAATATGATAGACAATATATTATACCTAACTACTTCTGGACAAGATATAATATTTTCATTCGTATTAGTTGCAAGATATGTGCTAGCACCAAAGAAAATCTATCTACTAGCAACAAAAATTTAAAAGGCACAACAGATTATGGACTATGGTACCCAAAATGAAAATATTTCTCACTAACAACATACATAAATGCGGATTGGTCCAACTTCATAAACAATGGAAAAAGTATGAGTGATGATGCATTGTAATTAGGAGAAGCATTGGTTTCCTGGCTAAGCAAGAAGCAAACCTCAATATCACTATCTACTGCAAAATTTGAATGCATAGTAGCTATATATTGTTACAAACATGTACTTTGGATGATGTAGACTCTACAATACGTGAAGGTAACATACAACGAACCAATCTCTATTAAGTGTAACAATACAAGT
Source organism: Pinus taeda (assembly GCA_000404065.3). Lineage (NCBI taxonomy): Eukaryota > Viridiplantae > Streptophyta > Pinopsida > Pinales > Pinaceae > Pinus > Pinus taeda. Next base: position 104,525 of record APFE030363464.1, on the reverse strand, counting down.
GCAATAAGAATCTCAAATAATCCAGTACTACATTCTAAGACTAAACACATCCCTATAATGTATCATTTACGCAGATAACAAGTGGTTGAGAAAACGGTGAAGCTAGAGTACATATCAACTAAAGAGTAGATAACTAATATGTTCACCAAGAATTTAGCAAGATATTTATTCAAATGTTTAAGGCACAATTTTGGGATCATCCTTACTCCTTCTCCTCATTAGTCTGACTTCAAAGAGGAACATCAAAGGACCATTAAAAACTTGACAAGGATAGATAATCTAAAGGGGGCCTCTATCATTATATAAAAACAACATGAAGAAGAGAAGAATGATAGATATTAAGCTACATATACAAATCCTAACTCATTCTCTGCACAATATATTCATTAACAAAGCCAAAGTACAAAAATATTGCTACTATCGTGAAAACATCTATAAAGGTTTGGGCCAATTTTCTTCATGTAGAAAACCATCAATTTGGTTCAACAATTAGAAGGCCAAAATTTGATATAAAGAGTAAAATCATAGAAAAAGAAAATTAATTTTTAATATAAGACATGTTCAAAGCTCTAAATGATCCTTGCGTCATCAAAATTTCTTCAAAATTCCTCAACGCAACCATTATTGTCTTGATGCCTTTGAATATTACACCCATGTTTTAAATCATATGTATCACATATCTCTGAATTTTGAAGCTCTATAGATATACTGATATACTAAGAGAAAACAACTAATAAAAGTTGATATGGAATTAACTGATAAAAATATTATCCTCAAGGGGAGAAGTGTTGAAAATGCACCAAGAAAATCCTAATTTAATTTTGCCCTGATTAAATTAGGAGAAATTTCAATTTCAGCAAAATACTTGGAGGTAGTTAACTAAGGTGACATGCGTCTTGCTAGGAAAAATACTGAGAGGGGGGGTGAATCAGTATTTTCAAATCAATTACTTTTTACATTCATATTTAGATTTCTATACATGATTTTACTAAAAGGAACTTGCATGTGTACGCAACTGTTCTTAAGAAAACCAACATATATCTAGTGAACTTATAATTCAATTAACTCATCATATGTTGGTCTTCAACCAGTGCATCAATACTTTATTAAAAATTAGATAAACAGTAACCATGTGTTGTAATAACAAAATAAACCATCACACATAAGCAACAAACATGAACACTAGGATTTAAGGTGGAAACCCAATGCAGGAGAAAACCACCTGATGTTGTCATCTCTGTCTTCTTTAATATAAAGGAAAATATTTTTACAATCTTGTACTAGTGCAGACTCGTACCAGTACACAAACACCCAGCTGCAGAAGTCTACAACCTTCACTCATTCTCTTGCTTCTAATAGAAGGGAACTACAACCCCCTAGTTCATGTATTGGCGTAAACTTGTACTAGTACGCAGGCACCAACCTGCAAAAGGCTACAACCTTCACTAGTTCTCTAGCTTCTAGTGGAAGGGAGCGATAACCCCTTTATCTAATCACTAGCTACTACTGTTAGGAAGCTTCGACTTCCTCACTGAAGGCTCCAACGCTCAACATCCTCCATGGACCATGTTTCATCAAATTGACTGAATTTGCCTACTTCAACACATCATAACTTGTAGGCCATGTTTCATCAATTTTTCATACTGGACCCATTATCAACACTCAGGCTCAATCAAATTGTAACTCATTATTGCAATGTTGTCATTTATCTCTAACACAACTGAATAAATCAATCACTAAAACCCAATCATCAATCACTGAAACTCAATCATCAATCTCTAACATAACTAAAACCCAAATCATCAATCTCTGAAGCTCAATCATCATTCTTTGACATAACTGAAACCAAATCATTAATCTCTGACATAATGGGAACCCAATCATTAATCTCTAAATCAACTGATCACTGAAACTTTTGACATCAATCTTTGACGCAACTGAATCAATCACTGAAAACACAATTAACTGACACTTAATCAAAATTCAACCAATCAACTAGAACAATCAAATCACTATAACCAATACACATAATTGAACTCAGAACACTGCATTAACAACAAAAACCAACTGCAACCTCAAAAATCATATGTCATAATGTATACGCTACTTCAATTAGGACAACTTGCGTGTATACGCTACTTTCTGTAACTCAACCTGCGCATACCTCTAAATACACTGAATCATAAATCTTTTGAACCAAAAAATGTACCAACCAAAGACATTATGAAGATCTACTATCATATTATAGAGTTCTATATAGATAGCAGCAAATATCACCCTTCTTATTCAATAAATTAGTCAGCCAGACTCAATCTCCTTATACAATTAGTTTAACTTCAGATCTAATGAAGACATCATTGACAAACAACAACACTGATCAGATATATCAATGATTTCTGAACAACAAGCCCTTCTTCTACATATGCTAATTGGAAGTGTCGAATCTGCGTGTATATGTGCCCTCATCGAGGTGAACCTGCATATAGATCTGGAAATAATTACTTATAACTTCGAAGCTTTTCAAGACTTCAGAGTACCTAGATCATAGAATTTAAAGGATAAAACATGCATTAGCACTCAGATCTAGCCTATCCATTATCAGATCATACAATGATAAGTCATTTCAGGTCTCATGATCCTGATCCAACATTGTATCCAAGGGCACACAAGATGTTTAAGATCTATATCATAACCATAACACTTACAACATAAAATATACGTCAAATAGAATTATTCATGAAACCCTTTCACTTGCATATTTAGCCCTTTGATCTTCTCCTCCTTATATACTTAAAGCCTTTGTCAATACCATGCACTAAAACAACACTTAGAACCTATGGTATTCTTAGACGGGATCAAGCAACCATTATTCCGCTCAATATTGTGGGCTAGTACCATGATATGGACCCTTGGTATTCTTTAACCTTAATTTTCCATCCCATACATGTTTTTCCTTCTGTGCAACTGCGTGCATATGTATATGCGCCTTTTTATTCTATGTACCTGCGTGTATACGCAACTTGGACTAGGATAAATGATGTATACAACTTAAAACATTCTCTTTCCTCAATTTCTTGATTATGATCTGTAATCCTTTGTCCCATCATCCTGTTCTTCTATGCCATTACTCTGTGACCTCTAAATTGACCTTTTACAATGTGAGTTTCCATCACTTTATCATTCATTCCTCTAAACTGCCTTGCATTTTGTCACATCTGTAAACACAACAACCATGCATTCTGGCACATCCTGTTTATACCTTTATCAAGTAGTCCATTCATCAAATAGGTTGTCATTTTGTCACATTTGTAAACACAATTTCCATGCATTCTATCACATCCTGTTTATACCTTTATCAATTGGTCCATTCATCAAATAGGTTGTCATCAAGGACAACTCATCAGGTAGTTTTCCATCAAGGACAACACCTAATTTCCCGTATCAAGCTTTTGATTCTGATCCATAAAACTTTGACATATTATTTTGTTCCATCATTTTGTCACCTTTGATCTGACCTATAGATTCATCTAGTTAACATATATTTGTTCTGTTACAAGTGTGTTTCCATCAAGGAAAACACATGCATCGTAATTCCAACACTTGTCACTCAATTAACTCAGTAAATTTCAAGTTGGAGACACTTGAGTTAAGTTCTACATGACTGATTTCTAATTTGTAGCAATCTATTTCAGTTAATTTTGAGTTATTATCAGTGTAACTAGTTCTCACTATTAGTAGAACTAGTGGAGGTTTAGTAAAGGGTGTGTAGCTTTTTTCACACTAAGTGATCATACAGTTAAACTAATCAATTAACCTAAATTAACTCATTCATGCATAGAATACAAGCTACAAAGTTGAGATTGGAGTTCAAGAGCAATGTACTATCAGTTGTAGAATTCTCCAAGTGTACAAGTGGTCCAGGAAGTCAAAGAAGGGCCTAAAGGAATTGCGTAATTCTCAATGAGAAATTTACCTAATTAATAGGGGGCTAATTCTTCATCAAACAACTCAAGGAAATAAGAGCTTGGCACGCTGTGAAATTGGCTAATTATTGGCTTGAGTCAATATGTGAGGCAGTGAAATAGACTATATTAGTGCAGCGGTTGCTCAAGCTTAAGAAAGCATTGTATTTCTTCTCTATTCTTTGTTTAATGCAATACATATAGTAAGGGGTTTTTAGTTGTTGCTTTCCCCTAGTTAAATCTTTGTGTATATGTGTTGAATCTTGATGCATGTTAATTTGTGTTGTCAATCGTGATTTTTTTTATGCATATGAGTAGAGTAGCTTCAAGTCTTATGATCTACTAAGTTTCATGAGTAGTTTTGAATCTACCCATTAAATTTATACATGGAATCAGAGAAAGAATCACAGTAGAGAAGAGAATTTGAAGTTGTCTTTGCAGGTGGATCAAATTTGTAGGATCAATTCTTCAAAGCTAGCAAGATGGCTTTCTATGGACTGAGACTCGAGTATGCCCTTGAGGGTAGCTCGAATTATGTTCCTTGGAAGGACAAGATGGAGGAAGTATTGGAAGATAATGGGCTGAACAAATTCATAGATAAATCGTGAAGCCTCCAACATCTGATGCTCAAGATCTAGCAGAATGGAAGAAGTGTGTAGCAAAGGTGAGGAGGATCATGTTGGAGGGAGTTTGAGACCATATTGTCTCGAATATCCATGGGAAAGAGACTCCATATGCAAAGTGGCAAGCCTTGACAATTTCTTTTTAGAACAATAGTGACCACATGAAGCTGGCACTAAAGGACAAACTTTAGAATATCAAGATGCAAAAGGGTGACACGATTCCACAGTGCCTCAATAGATTCACACAATTTCGTGATGAACTGGGTCAAGTTGGTGTTGGTGCATAGGATTATTTGGTAATCCCAGCACTTCTAGGTCTTCCCAAGAGCTTGCACAACTACTAGGATTCAGTAAATGGGAAGGAGAAGCTACCAAATTGGGAACACCTTTAGTATGATTTGGTACAGGAGGAGATAAGGTGGAACGTGAGACACAGAACCTCATCCAAGGGTGATGATGAGGAGAAATGTGCCTTGGTTGGAAAGGCAAAGAAAGGGAAAGGGAATAAATCCCAATACAAAGCAGAATCGATTCAAGGGGGAAAGAAGAAAGACTTGTCCAAAATCAAGTTCTTTCACTATCATGAACTGAGACACTATGCCACGAAATGTCCACATAAGAAAGTAGGCAAGAATACCATAGGAGGAGGAGCGGGTGAAGTTTTGGCTTCACAGTTTGAACTTGATTTTACCCTCATTGCATGAATAGCAAGAAAAGTGATGGGTATTGTGTGGTATATTGGCAGTGGTTCCTCATTCCACATGACGGGAACAAATAATTTCTCAGTGACATGGAGGAGAAGGATCTCTAGATGCACATTGAGATGTGAGATGATGGAAGGTATAGCGTGACAGACATTGGTACAATTACTTTTCAGAGGGAGTCTAGCTCCCCTCTTAGGCTCAAGGATGTGATGTATGTACCAGGTCTAAAGAAGAATCTAGTTTCCATCGCGATGTTGGAAGACCATGGCTATGATGTGATATTCAGCAAAAGAAAGTCCCTCTTGAGACACATCACCACGGGACAAGAGAAGTAGATCAGGGCTTGAGTGAAGAACATTTGCAAATTATATGTTGAAGACTATGCAACATTGAGCACAAAGGAAGAGAAGATGCAGAGCTAAGATTTTGGTGAATTATGGAATAGAATGTTGGGTTGTGTTATATTATTTCCATGACTATATGTGTTAGAGGGGTGGCGAAGCCACCCCTTCATTGTGTCGATTGTGTAGTAGGGGGTCACAAGGGGTTTGAGGGGGGTGGTTAGCCCCCCTATACGGGGTCTGGGGCAACACCCCGGGGAATTTTTTTTGGGACCCTATATTAGGTGGGTGAACCTACCTATGGTTTTGTGCATGGTTTTCGCACATGGTTTTGGGCGTGATGGTTTTTGGTCCATGGTATTGGATGCTTCAGCATGTATATATATGTATTGTAACATTGAAAGGAACATAATGAAAAATCAAGCTAGTAGTCCTGGTTTTGGGATCGAGGGGAAAATCTTTGTGTATATGTGTTTTATGTGTTATGCTCTCACATTGTTTATTTTCTATGTTTTAGAATTCGTATGCTGGTAATTTTTGTACGGGGTGAAAACCTAGATAGAATACTCGTCCATTTGCATCATGGCGCTTTGAAGATAATGCAACAAATCTATAAAGGCCTCCCCAATGGAGCACTAGAGCAACAAGATACATGAAAAGGGTGTGCCTTGGGGAAGTACACAAAATCCACCTTCAATGATTGAGACATTAGGGTGCATGCAATCCTTGAAAGGATCCAATATGATGTATGTGGACCTTTCTCGATAGTCTCCACTACCAAGCACATGTATTATTTAATATTTATGGATGATTTCTCACGAAAGTGTTGAATCTACTTCATGCAAAAGAAAGAATAGACATTATCCAAATTTGTTGAGTTTAAAGCACTTGTTGAGAAAGAAGCTAGTAGGAAAGTGAAGGATCCCAGGAGTGATAATGTTGGTGAGTATGTGTCAAATGAGTTTAAGAAAATTTGTGCAGAGGAATGAATTCAACGAGAGTTGACAATGTTGTAAAATGTAACTAGGTTTGGTCGTCATAATGACATGTAATTAGGATTTTTGTAAATGATGAAATGAAGAGAATAAAATTATTTTTGTAATGCCTTGCTTCATGGGTTTCATGAGCAAGAGTTTTTATCTAGTTGGATCCCATTGAGAGCCTTAGGATTTATCATTAGATTCAAAGAGTCAATCTCATGTACGACGAATCCCTTCTTGGGCATGTGTCCATCGTATATAAGTCTATATATCCCTCCAACGACAAGCACACAGTCCCATATTCCTATGCCAGCCTCAAGATGTATGAAGGAACTCATGACGACTCACATTAAGGAGACACACCCATTCGAATGTTCATGTTGGCTAAATTATATGGACGAATTACCATATATATGAGGCTAGGTTCTTCGGATTAGCATAGTTCAAACTTCACATATCCTTAAGATTTCGTAGAAAATAGAGTTCGGATTCCTCTGAGATTTTCAAAGGGTAACCACCATCAAAAATTCATATAATTTTGGATGGAGAGAACAATTATGGGTTCAGACCTCTAGTACAGTCATCAAGCAATTCAAATCTCTGGTTTCAGTGGATAGTTACAGTCAAGTAAATTCAAATGTCATTGCAAGAAGAGGAATTTAGATCCTTCTGAAGTCTAGTAACCAAGCATAATCATTACAGTATATGAAGGATAGTTAGGTGTCATGGAAGAGTTGCAATTCAATGATGCGATGGAACCTCAACTTAAGGTCTCGGTTCCAGCTTAAAGTTAGGACATAAGTACTAGATCAAGGGAAAGAGATTGATGCCATCACGGAAGTAAGATGAGAGAAAGGAGGTCTCACAAAATGGAGATCTCGATATGAAGATAGTAAGGAAATCTCGATGGTGACAAGTGTCCCATTGCTAAGAAGATCATAGAGGAAGAGAAGAAGAGAAGATAATCAAGAGAACTAGTGTCTTGGTCCTGGAGTGGCTAATAGGTCAAGGGTCTTGGTCTTTGTATTCATCAATCATAATCTCTATAAGAAGAATTTGTGCTGTCTTTCCTCTAAAAGAGTGAGATGTTTTGGCCTTGGCTCATAGACTACATTATGTGTCTCTTATGTATTTATGCTCATGCATTGGTTACTATTTGATGAAGAATAACACTAATAATCTAACATGAAGAAGATCCTAATATAAACAAGTAAAAAGCATCCACAAGCAATCACTAACATGAGAGAAATAACCTAATGCTAATGCCCTAGATTTCTCAACATGTGTAAGATCCCTCGACTACCAACTAGATTTGTAACTCAACTTACCCAAAAAAAGTGTGCGTCTTTTTTTTTTAATTAATTGTATATATATTCAACACACACACACACACACAACAAATAATATATACATATCTATCTATCTATCTATCTATAGATAATATATATATATATATATATATATATATATATATAATATATATATATATATATATAATATATATCTAAGCTCTTTTTTAATATAAAAACCCATCCATGTTTCATAACAAACATTGAAAATAGATCTATATTATTTCTAAATGTTAACAATACTTTACATACAATTTGTATCATGCTTTTGGCCTTTCATAGTACATGAAAACAAAACACATTAATCATCACATAGATTATAATTCTTCCAAAAATGAAGAAATTGTCGTATCCTAAACGTTCATTCCATGTAACATAAATTTCATATGTTAACATTAATTTCATTCATTTGCATAATATTTCCTTACAACAATACCCTATATTTTATGCATACAATTATGCCATTTTAGAAATATTTGATAGTATTATGAAATCATTAAATGATCATAACATGGAGATTCATTTCCATTTCCTCTTCTCTATAGCTTATTTACTGACATCAGGTATTCTGACTCATGATGGAAAGCAATCTGCATTTTCTTTTGGCTAATATATTATTGACCTCACTAGAATACTTTCTTTTTAAATCTCGGATATTATAACTTGAATAATCTTGCTAATTTCAAATCGATTTATCTTACTTCCAAATTAGTTATCTTAACTACCCCAAACAACTAAAAGTAATCTCTTTACGTACTCTAATATTCTTTCATCAACACCAAAGCCTTACCTGCAAAATATTCCAATGGAATCTATATATATTCTAAAAGGAAAAATCCAACATAATTCTTATTTCAGTTTTTAAAACATACTATATAATTTCCAATACTTAATAAATTACATACAATTTCAATTAGTTAATAATACAGTAATAATTATATTACTTTAAAAGCATGAAAAAGAAGGGGATGCCATTGAATCTCAAGCTTAGTAAAATAAATTCAATTTAATATTCAAATAACATCCCTCTCAAGGAAGGATACCAGAGTATGGTGTCCATAAGTGATTGGCCATGATTACCAAAATTCGTATTATTTGAACTAAATATTCTTATTGTTTCCATTGCATATTACAATAAACAAAATCAAAGTATATATTTCCAACCTACAGAAAAACTCAAAATATTATTTTCAATGATAGTCCAAACAAACAAAACAATGTGTTCTTTCACATTGTCCAAACAAAATTACTTCTTGTGGAAGCTCACGTATTGAGATGTGGTGTTATGTAGAGTGTAACATTAAAATAATAATAAATGATTTAAACTAATTCCAAAATCAACTATTGGTAAAATGACCAAAGATCCTAGTGTATAAAACATTTAATAGTATCTTCCTTAAAAATTTATTCCAAACTAATATTTTTTACAAAAATAAAAACTTTAACCTACATAATGCAAATGGTAAAATCATAAAATCTCATTTGCCAAGAATGCATATAAAATATTACCAATGTTAACCTATTTCACTAATTTATCTCACGCATTAACCAAAGTAAATGTAACACACCAATATATACACCCATCAAGTTAAAAGAATTACCAACCCTTTCATTTAAGGATACAACGCTCTAAATTAGCACACACATTAGTAAACAAAAAATTAAGCAAAGATATATGTTTTTATTTTTTGCAAAATGAAGAAGCATTACATTTCAAAAAATAGAATAAATGCTATATTTTAAGAGAACTTTCTTTCCTACAAAAAAATAAGTGTTATATTTCTAAGAAAACATAGAGCGGGAACAATGTGCCCAGTGCCTTTGAAACAATGACTACTAACTTTGAAACAAGACTTTTGTAGAAAAATATTATTAGATGAAATATAAATATATAACCTTAAAAGAAACCAACTAAGCAAAGGAGGATGCCATAGAATAGGAATATGAACATCATCTCTTCCAATTATAGTTTACATGAAATGGTTTGTTTTTTTTTTTACTCAAGTGAATTACAAGCTTAAATTGTAATCCTCTTTTTTTCTTCCCCAACAAAAAATTAACAGAATATTAACTCTTCTTCAATATAGGCTTTCATAGATAGAAATGTATTAAGAGAATAGTAACTCTTATTCAACTTATGCTTTCATAAACATAAATATATAATAAAGAAAAAGTCCTCAAATTGAAAATAAGAAATGTCTCTTATTCAACATATGCTTTCATATATAGAAATGTATAATAAAGCAAAAATCCTCAAATTGAAAATAAGAAATGTATTAATAGAATAGTAACTCTTATTCAACATATTCCTTAATAAATAGAAATGTATAATAAAGCATAAATCCTTAAATTGAAAATAAGAACATTAAAATTATAATGGATAGAAGATATAGAGACTATAACACTACACTGTTGTCAGGTCACAACCCATTTAAATGAAAAATTACTAATGGGAGTTGTTATTCACCCATCAATTAAAACAAAAACATATTCTTGCAGTTGTGTAATTTAAACATGTGTATAACCAAAAGAAATAAATGGTAAACCATTGGCTATGATCAAGTATTTTATAACAACAAGAACTATTTTAAAGGTAAGATATGTACATCTTCATCTAAGAAAAGTTAATTAAAGCAAAATATAACAAACTAGAAATTTTACCTAATACTCAGTCATTCTACTTTGTTCAGTAGCTCTGCTGGCCAATTGCAACAAACCCGTTAGATTTACTACCCAACCATATCCAAAGGAAACCTTTTTCCAGTACCAACTTCAACAATAATGACAAATTTCAGGAAAATTAAGGAAGATATCCTATCTTCCTTTCATGCCACCTAGTCTCAATCAACCACGATAAATTACTAGGATTTTAATTTAGGAATTGGGTAGTCATTTTGGCAGCATTTCCCTACTCTTTTCTGGTCTCGCCCCATGGTGAAAAATCCTTCAATATTTATAACCATGAAGTGGAGTGACACCTCACCCCATTCATGAAAAAATTAACCAATTTTTTATTTATCAAAAATTGTTTTAGTCACCACACCCCTAAGGTGGAACCTCTCCAAATTTTCCCTTTTTATCTTATTTTATTTCAGTACCTAAATTATGTAATATTCACCACCCATGTGTCTACTTAAGTATTTTTCTTATTATTTATTTCTAAAAAGTAGATAACAATAATTTTCATTAAAATACTATTTATTTTGAATAATCCTCTAAAGTGGGTAAATTGGATTTAATTCAACTTAAAATTTAACTTAGATTAATTCACCTAGTTGATGTAAGCCCTTAACTGGTGTTTTTCAGTCAGAGAACAAGGATTCCAAACCCCTATTGTGCACCTCTCCTAACTTAAGACTCTACGCCATTTCCCTGTAATTAGGACTCCACGTCCCAGTAGAATCAAGACTCAACGCCTTGATCTTTCGAAAGTTAGGACTCCATGCCCTAATATTCCCCATAGATTCTCATCTATTCCTCTATGAAGGTACATGGTTTTCCTCAAGGTACTGGTTGTCAGCTCATATTCATATGATAATCTATTGGAAAGGCCTTGTTTCCCTAGACTTGCACATCATAACCTCATATTAAAAACATCAACAAAATTCATAATGAATTTAACTCAATCACATTTTACCCAAATGTATACATGAATCCATAGTCATCTGAGCATCCTTCTCGGCAATAACTAAGTTCCCTGCCAAATCCTACTAAATACAAGGTCAAGCATGTATAATCATATACATCATAAATCATCAACAAGATTTTGGTCCATTAACTACTCCACATAGTAGCTTCCATTTATATGTCATAAACTAGATATAAAGAAAAAGCATACATAAATCAGCGTAGATATGATACACATAATCAATCACATAACCAAACATAAGAGGAAATATAACTATGTATATAATATATATAACATTATTCCCCAATCAAGTAATCGATCCAAGTCCATAACATATAAGTCTGTCATATATAATCTATCAAAAAGTCACCCTTAATAGGGGTCACAAAACTGTACTAGGAAAAATGGGATGCTACATACTCCCCCTCTTAAAGAAAACTTGGCCCAAAGTTTGATCAAACAAAAAGGGAAACTCAAGAATCATAGAATATGCATCCTCCCAAGTGGCAAAACTAGGACTATACAGGTCCCATTGAAACATTACTTGGCCCACCATGCAACGTTTGAGTTGTCAAGTTCGATGGTCTAAAATGCAAACTGGCTCTGTGTTCAGAGCCCCCTTGTCTGTTACTTGTAACTGATGTAAATCTAAAATGTGACAAGGATCATGAACTTACTTACACAATACTGAAATATGAAATACATCATGCATACGATGAAAAACGATCGCAGAGCAAGACACTATGCTATAGGTTCAATCCTTTCAATGATTTTAAAAGGCCCAACAAATTGAGGAGAGAGCTTGGATCCTTTCCCAAATTTAATAGAGTTTTTTTAAGGTTTTACTCGAAGAAAAAAAAATCTCCTTTAAAATTATGATCGAGTTTATGCATATCAACATAGCTCGTCTACCTATCATGTTCCTCCTTTAATATTTTCCTTATGTGACACACTTGTTCTTCCATTCCTTGAAGCATTTTAGGACCTACCAAGATCCTGTCCTCCAACCTATTCGAACTTAAAGGTGTTATGCATGGTCTTCCATATAATATCTCATAAGGTGCCATACCAAGGGAGAGATAATAACTATTGTTGTACACAAATTCCAATAAAAGAAGATAATCTTCCCACTTAGATTTTTATCCATTACATATATTATAAGCATGTCCTCCAATACTTGATTTACTCTTTCAGTTTGACCATCAGTTTCTGGATGATAAGTTGTGCTAAAGTTTAATTGAGTTTGGAGGAATCCCTGAAAGTTAGTCCAAAATATTCATGTGAAAGAAGAGGCCCTGTCTGATATGATTTTATTATGAAAACCATGAAGAATAACGACCTCCTTGATAAATACTTGTGCAATTTTAGATTCTTTATAACTATCTCTAACAGGTATAAAATGGGCACTCTTGGTAAGCTTGTCTACCACCACCAAATGGAGTTATGTCTCTTGCTTATCTCAGGTAATTCAATAATAAAATCCATAGATATTTCTTCCCATTTGGACTTAGGAATGTTATGAGGTTGCAAAAAACCTCCTAGATGACCATGTTCTACCTTAACTAGCTGACATTTCAAACACTTCGCCACATAATTTGCTACATTCTTCTTCATGCCAACCCAAAAGAAATTTTTCTTTAAATTTTCATACATCTTTTGGACTCCTAGGTGAGCCATATACACTACACGGTGAGAATATTTCAAAGTGATTTCACGGAGCCCATCTCTATCTGGAACCACAATCTTCTTCATAAATCTCACCATACCATCGCCATCACAAGAGTACCCCTTCATCTTGTCGTTTTTAGCCTATTTCCCACATAGTTCACATCTAACTTCCTTACACCAATCATCTACATATTTTTCCCTCCCGTAAATCAATCTTCAATGGTATCACTGAAAACATGTGAGGCCTTCTATTTAGTGAACCAACTACTTTTTTTAATGTACCCTTGATGTAGGTTATATCAAAATCATATTCACTCAATAGTTCTGACCACCGTCTTAGTCTAGAATTAAGATCACTTTGAGTAAATATATGTTGCAATCCTCTATGATCCGTTTTTTGTTCAAATTTCTTTCCCACCAGATAATGTCACCAAATTTGCAAGTCATGAACTATAGCTACAAGTTCTAGATCATGGGTTGCATAGTTTTCTTTAAGCGGCCTTAACTTCAGAGGCATAAGAAATCACCCTACCATCTTGTGATAGTACTGCACGCAATCCAACTTTTGATGCGTCAGTACATACTATAAATTTCCTATCCATATCTGGAACCTTCAATATCAGAGTTGTAGTTAAACATTCCTTGAGATTGGAAAGATCATGCTCACACTCATATGTCCAATTAAATCTTGCTCCTTTCCCAAGAAATGAAGTGATTGGACTAGCTATTTTCGAAAATCCTTCCACAAATCTCTGATATTATCCTACCATACCCATGAAAATACTCACTTCACGCACGTTAGAGTGTGTTGGCCATTCTGAAATTGCATCAATCTTTGTTGGGTCAACAAGAATGCCTGTGCTTGAAATAATATGTCCAAGATAATGGATTTTTGATTGGAAAAAAGAACATTTACACATTTTGGCATAAAGCTTGTTTTCTCTTAAACATTGCAACACCAATCTCAAGTGTTTCTCATGCTCTTCAGGGGGCTTTGGATAGATTAAGATACCATCAAGGAACACTTGTATGAATTTGTCTAGGTACTTATGAAACACACCATTCATCAGACTCATAAACACTACTGGAGAATTAGATAACCAAAAAATAACAACCACAAACTCATAATGACCAAAATGAGTCTGAAAAGTAGTCTTAGGAATATCCCCTTCCTTAACTCTAAGTTGATGATACCTTGATCGAAGGTTGATATCAGAGAACACAGTGGCTCCTTCATTTGATCAAATAGGTCATCAATGCAAGGCAAAGGAAATTGATTTCGAATAGTTACTCAATTCAACTGCGTATAATCAATACAGAGTCAAAGATATCCATCCTTCTTCTTTACAAATATTACAAGAGCTCCCTAAGGTGAAACACTGGGTCTAATCATACCCCGATCCAATAATTCTTGTAGTTTCACTTGCAAATCCTGAAGTTCAACAACAGAAATTAGATAGGGAGCTTTGGATATTGGTTTTTCTACATGAAAAAGCTCTATGGAGAAGTCAATCTCCCTCTTGGGAGGCAAACCAGGAAACTCTTCTAGAAATACATCATAAAATTTCGAAAGGATAGGATATTTCTAAAAGGATGAAAGTTCTCCCTCATTTAGAGTCATTATAGCATACTTTTGACATCTTTTTCTAAGACTTCACTTCAAACGAAAGTTTAAGATAAGCCTTAAAGAAACATGTCTCTTTTCCCCATGGAGAACCATAGGTTGGGCCTCATCACTCACAAACTGAAAGATTTTACTTCGATAATTAAGCACAACCCAGTGGGTTTTGAGCCAATCCATCCCAATTATTACATCATAATGTCCAAGTGATGTCACATAAAGATTCACATGTGTGACACACATTACCATGTCTAAAGGGCACTCTTGCACTAGGTATTCTACCTTTTGAGAACGCCTTGAGGCCATCTAGACCCTCTCAAAATAGTAACTTTCATACCATTAAATTTTTCAGATGCTTCAAGCACTGTTGACTAATCCTCAACTTGACAATTGTGCACAACTACATGAATCCTATGGGCTCTACCCATATTTTTAATAGTGGCCTTCTCCTGGTATGATTGTGCTTCAATATTATTTTCAGGGCAATCTCGCTCATAATGTGGTCCTCCACAAGTCCAACATCCACTAGTAGGAGCAATTTTCATCAATTTGACCCTTTTATTAGGTGATTGTACTAAAATCTGAACTGATTCTTGAGTGCAAGTACTACTTTGCTAAAGATGTCGCCTTGGATTATTTCTATGGTTCTTAAAAGTATGATTATTTTGAACTCCTCGATTATGCGATCCATTTTTCTTATTCATTATATCTTAGCCTTCCCTTCTAGGGGGTTTCTCAAGGAGTGATAGATTGGGGTCTTTATCCCTACTTTTCCTTCCCAACAATTCTTCCTCTGTTATAATTTGTTTCTGCACTGCCTAATGCAACGTAGTAGGCATCAAAATGCGCACCTATTCCTTTATAATAGGATTCAATCCATACAAAAACTTGTTTACCTTGAGAGCTTCAACATTGAGATAGATAGCATATTTGAGAAGCTCCATGAATCGGGCCTCATATTCAACTATGGTCTTAGTTCCTTGCTTAAGATTGTGAAACTCACTCAACTTCCTCTCCAAGTATTCAACAGAAAGGTACTTTGCTCAAAATTCCTCTTCAAATCATTTTCACGTTAAGGTGGAAATGGAATATCCCAATTGAGATTCTAAGTTCCTCCACCATAATAGTGCACTCTCCTTAAGTTGGTGTTGGGGCAAAGTGATTGCCTATAATTTAGTTTTTCAACCCAGGGGTTTCGTAAACTTGTGAAGCATGCGTGCACTATATGTGCTAGAAATTGTCTTTCAATTTAGATCAACCTAACTACAAAATAACGAAAACTAATTCATCTAATCTATGAAATCAAATAATGAAAATGAAATTCAACCAACCTATGAAATCAAAAACAACTAATATATGCTTAGTTACTCCAGCATTCAATTATGAAGTGTTACCTTCTTGCGATGATGTGTAAGCAACTATTTATACTTTAACTTCTAATGTCCTAGAAAAACAAGTAAAGTGTGCAGAAAATAACTCAGTAATTACATGTATCAAATATTCAACCATTCAATCTTGAAATATGATTAAATCAATTTCTTATAATGATATTTAGGAATATCAGTTAATGCAATTAAATGAGGATCTTAAAAGCAAATATAAAAGCACAAAAAAGTAAAGCTCAATGATTACATAGGTTGAACATTCAATCACCCAGTTTGAAGTCATCTTCTTGGCCTGATCCTTTATTCAATTATACAATGAATTGATGGTTTAATCTAAGAAAGTAAATAATAGAACATGAAAGGAAACTAAATAAATATGATCCCTTTCCTCAAACTTAATCCAATTAATACATAAATCTTCCCTATTGAAATGTTTTTAGAAAAGAAAATATTACACAATCATTCTAAAACTAATATTAAGAAAGCAAATGAACTTTAATATATAAAAGAAATTAAATCTCACAATCATTAGATGGCCATTCCAATTGTGTATGAGGATGACAAGTGAAGAAGCTCCATATTCAAGCAAAACTAAATCTGCAAATCTCCAAGTATAAGCTCCAAATTCTCTATTAAAAACATGAGCATTTCTCCAACTTTACACATGCCTTTCAAAGGAGAAGGCTCTCCTATTTATACAAAAACATAAGAAGCTACCCTATTTAATGAAGATCCACTCAAATATGATATAGTTACAACTAAATAGCTCATAATGAGACACATATCCCCAAAGTGTTTCATAGAGTTCTAATCCAAATAAGAAATGATGAGACACCTCATAGAGTTACAATCCAAATAGGACACATATCCTTCTTTGACTTTTATCCAAATCTCCTTTGAAGGGAATTCGAATTTGAACATTGGAGACCACATAAGGGTGCCTTGGAAGCTTCCAAATGACCTACACATGTCATAAAACTCAAGCCACATATATAGATACATGAAACCATGTTAATTTCATAGTTTTTAATCATAAATTCACTTTAAACACATAAAATAAATAACATTGGTAAATAAGGATCCTAACCCATATATTTATGAAAATGGTGGCTAATGAAAGATTATATGGTTATGGAGTTGTGACATGTGAGTGAAATGGTGGAAATAAAGGTGAAAGTGGATGTCATTTTGAAGACATTTTGGAGGCCCAACATGCCCCCCCAACTAGAGTAATTGCATGTCCTCATGCAAATATTGCATTAATTCCTTTGATTTGCTCGCAACATCTTTGCTTTTGAATGAGCATGGCTTATATCATATGTCCTTAAACTTTGCATTTGACAATTTTATTTATTTTTGCAAAGTATTCCTTGTCATACATTAAATTGCTACATGTTTGGTTAGTTCTTGTGTTTCAACCAAATTCTAGTTTGTATTGGTTCTTGTGTTTCAATACCTTGTTTCTTTTTGTTGCAGCAAGATTCACTGAACATATTTAAGAATGCATCTTTAAAATCAGCCATATAGTGTGTTCATAATTTAGGCGTTATTTGCAAATCATATAACTTTTTGAACCATAATGAAATCATAATTGATTAGGACAAGTATGTTAGGATGAAATGAAAAAGTGTGATGGTGTATGATATATGAATATGAAATGATGTCCCTTCCCCCAACTAAAGGTATGACAATGTGAAAGAGGAAGTGAGGAATTTCTCAAAGTTACAATTTTAGTATTTTAAGGAAATGCATGACTAAAAATTAGAAAACCACATACCTTCACTTACCTTCAATGTGCATGAGTTATGGAAATTGAAGAGTGTGACTCCTTCTGGATCATGGAATGAAATGTAGAATTCATCTGCTTCTTAGTTGCATAAATGGTGGATGAGGTTGTGAAGTGGATTCTTTATTTCTACTGCTAAATCTTTTGTATCTATTGCAAAATGTTGAAATGATATAGTCTTCAATCGCTATAAAACAGATGGTACAACTCTAGTCATGCGAATAAATGTGTCAGTGTCGAGCATGAAGAGAGGTCATTGGATTACTGACTATTGATGAATGTCATTAATCAATGTGAGGCAAACTCGCCATTAATGTCAACAAGTGCCAAGGTACCTAAGTACATCTTGCGGAGGGCAAATAAATGAGCCAATGTTGAGCCACTTGCAAGATCTAATGATCAAGGGACATTGATGTATTCCCATGATTGTGAGCAAGAGAACTTATCATTGATGCATACAAGCCTCAGGGTACTAATAATGACTCTAGCCCTAAACCTAGATAATGTGTCGATGTCGATAGGCTAAGGCTTGTTAAAAGGAAGGCCTTAAGGAATCTTCCACCATATAACGCGAGCATGAAACAATGATTTTGAAGGACTATGAATGGAAAATTTTGCAGTAGATCAAGGTTTATTTAATAGAAAAGAAAATGACAAGTGAATGGAAAGTAAAAGGAAAAATCAACATGTAAGCAAGTTGAATGTCTTTATGAAAATGGGTTATGAGTTAGTGAAAGCAAGGCAAGAAAATATAGTTCCTATGAAAAAAAAAAGCAGTGAAGGAAAATGAGATGAGAATTTTATTGACTGACTAAGTGAAATGCAATGTGATTGCAAAGGAAATGAGATGAAGGTTTTATTGACTGAAGGTGTATGGATGCAATGGAAACACTGGCATCTGAAAGGCTTGTAACTAATGGATCTGATATGCATTAGCATGTGCTCATGCATTGATGTTTCATCTTTGTTGCTGCTTTGATCATTTTTTTGTGAAATAAATGTGGTCTTTGAGAGACACTATTTGCTTATGGTCATATGTTCTTCCTCCTGGAACCTCCAAAAACTAGTACTTCTTCTCCAATGGATTGTAAAGTTATCAAAATGGAGAGGTGATCAATATCTCCATTAATAGCATTTACATAAAAAAAATAAGAATCGGTACCATTAACTAAGTTCATGAAAGAAAACCAAAAGAGTTTATACCTGTGTCGAAAGTAGTACCTCAAGTTACTTGTTGTTTCTTTTCAGCAATTTTTTCATTCTTTACTGTTTCAAAATATGATAATAGCTTCCTCATTTTGTAGATCTTATCGAGATCTTTCCAATGATGTTTGAATCATAGAATTCCAATGTCGTATGAGAAAGTTAGACTGTTTTGAAAGTTTTATGAAACAGTGAAAATTATTATGTAAATTGTGGCATTGGAACATGATGCTATAGTGAAAGATGATGTAAGCAGATGAAATGGCATGTTGATCATGAATTTCTGGTTAGAATGCATTATTTGACAAATAAATCAATGAGTTAAATGCATAGCTGCAGAATTGTTTTCCGGCTGGAGAATTGTCGATTAGCTGCAGAATCGTTGTTCCGCTGCAAATTTGTCGATTAGCTGTAGAATCATTGTTCACCTACAAAATTGTAGATTAGCTGTAGAATCGATGTTCAGCTATAGAATTATCGATTAGATGCAGAATGGCTATTTCGCTACAAAATTTTCGATTAGCTGCAGAATCGCTGTTCAGCTGCAGAATGTGCACAATTTCTGTAGCTAAAATCCTGAACAAATAACCCAAGTCAGTAAATAACCCAAGAGCAAGAAACAATGTTGTGGTTTTACTAGAGCCCAAATCCAGTGATAATTGCAATGCCTCATGGGCATGAATTCACTCCAACATATGTCATATGCCATATAGAAAAAAAAAATACAGTAGACTTGAAAGGAACCAAATGCATGAACCAACACATATATAATTAAATTATTCAACCAAACTCACGTTCTTCAATATAATAGTTCAATGCATGTACATGGCTTGAATGCTTGAAAAGATACACCACATAATTCAAAGTCAATTCAACGCCAAAGTTCACATTCAAAGGTTCAATGAACAATTTTGAGTGCATTTGATATACCAGCATATACCACGACGATCATCTAGCTTTCACAAGATTGTATTTACCCGAAACAGAAAAGGCACTGCTTGAGATAATTGTGGAAGTTCAAAATACAATGAAAAACAATAGGGAGTTTCCATCATCGAATTTATTGTGACCGACAAGGAAATTCCAGCCAGCAGAGTTGTTTTTAATTTGAATTCTTCCCTCTTCAATGCGCCATGTTTAAACAGTTCACCATGTATTAAATAGAAATCATTTTTCCTGACGTAGTCAACGAAACAAGGTCCCGCAAAATCTCATATTTCTCTCAAACTGTTATGAAATTGAGGAAACCGTTTTTGGGTTATTTAATTCAACCAATTCTGAGAAAAACCCATGTCTCAATTTTTCGAAATTTGTTTTCATTTGGCTGGAAATCGCATTTTAAAATTTACGTTTTTAAGTTTGTTACACATTTCTTCTACTCAGGTAACTACTAGGTCTTTCATGTCCACCGCCAAGCATGGATAAGGATGAGTAGAAGTGTTCACGGGTAGTCTTTCCAAGACCTTTATCTCACATAAAGAACTGCCTTTTCTCTGAACCGCCTATAGTTACTTCATTAGAAACAAAGCCTAAGCTGTGTCTCGGCAACTGATGGCAGACGTATAGATGGATATTTGAGTGCCAATGACTATGGAACTAAATCTCAATATCCCTCTCAACGTATTGAAAGGTAGGTGTTTCATGCTATAGATGAGGCAAATCAATTTATAAATCCATGTGAAATTAACCACACACACAACACATCTGTATATTGAAGAGGCCAAGGATTAGATTGCCCTTTAAGTATGGATATCAACACAACAGCTCCTTGCCTCTCATTTGGGTGGACTCTCAGAGATATGCATACCTCAATGTGCCCGCCATTCAAATGTGTAATTTGGGTGAACTCAAGGGAGCATCCTTGAGCTTTGCAACCTTCAGATGAAGCCTTCAAATGTATATCAGGCATGGGTTGAGACAGGTATGAGTTAATGAAACCTTCTTATTAGAGACATTATCAAGCAAATACCAACAACAAATCTCAGCAATGGAGCAATAAGGGGCACTCTAATCTGCCTCCATATCAACGCAAGTTTTTTGGTCATGCCATTACTTGAAAATGAATCTGGAACAAGATTTGCAGAAGATAACTGATCCATATTGAATCAGAATGGAATCATTTGAACCTTTAATATGCTAGATACGCAATGTTTTTAAAGCAAGATCTAATTTTATTTCTTTTTATTCTTTTTTTTTAATGAGGAATTTTGGATTTGGATTCCAAGCTAATGCCAAAATATTTTTTTCCTTACAGGTCACATGAGAACCTAGATTGTCAATTTCTTTAAGAAAAAAAGAAAAAAAATCTACATTTTCCTTATTCAAAAACATGAAGAAATTTTTTATGTTATTATTATTATTATTTTAATTGAAAATCCAACATGATTTTTATTATCAAAACATTGAATTTTTTTTTTTTTTTTTTTTTTAATTGGAAAATATTTTTGTGAGGTTAATGAAGAAATGCAAGAAAAAATAAATAAAATTCTAGAAAGATTTAAAATCTAAAAACTTAAAAAAAAAAGTAATCAAGCTTGATTTTATTCCCTAGTTTATCCTACATGAAAGATTTTTATTTTTTTTTTTTTTTATTTTTTTATTTTTTTATTTTTATTTTTTTAAATATATGAATGTTTCCAATGGAGCCATTTACGGATTAAACTTTCTAAAATGTTCATACTCAAATTTGCAAAATGTACCTGATTGTGCATGAGGACATGAGAAATCGTTTTAACCTTTAGATTTGCCGCAAGGATCTCTTGAAGAATTGATGAATATTGTGGCGTAACCACTTCTTGATATCATTCCTCACTGTAGTCTTTGGGATGCATTCTAGATCCTTTGTCCATAAATGGTTAGTAAAAACAAAAACAAATAAAATACACTCTAAACTGGAAGTTAGTTCCTACACACACTTCCCCGGCAATGGCGCCAAAATGTTGGGGCAAAGTGATTGCCTATCTTTTAAATTTTCAACCCAGGGGTTTCGTAAACTTGTGAAGCATGTGTGCACTATATGTGCTAGAAATTGTCTTTCAGTTTAGATCAATTTAACTACAAAATAACGAAAACCAATTCAACTAATCTGTGAAATCAAATAATGAAAATAAAATTCAACTAACCTATGAAATAAAAAACAATTAATGTATGCTTAGTTACTCTAACATGCAATTATGAAGTGTTACCTTCTTGAGATGGTGTGTAAGCAACTATTTATACTTTAACTTCTAATGTCCTAGAAAAGCAAGTAAAGTGTGTAGAAAATAAATCAGTAATTGTATGTATCAAATATTCAACCATTCAATCTTGAAATATGATTAAATCAATTTCTTAGAATGATCTTTAGGAATATCAGTTAATGCAATTAAATGAGGATCTTAAAAGCAAATATAAAAACACGAAAAAGTAAAGCTCAATGATTGCATAGGTTGAACATTCAATCACCCAATTTGAAGTCACCTTCTTGGCCTGATCCTTTATTTAATTATACAATGAATTGATGGTTTAATCTAAGAAAGTAAATAATAGAAAATGAAAGGAAACTAAATAAATATGAGTCCTTGCCTCAAACTTAATCCAATTAGAAAATACATAAATCTTCCCTATTGAAATGTTTTTAGAAAAGCAAAAATTATATAGTTATTCTAAAACAAATACTAAGAAAGCAAATGAACTGTAATCTATAAAAGAAATAAATCTCCCAATCATTAGATGGCCATTCCAATGGTGTATGAGGATGGCAAGTGAAAAAGCTCCATATGCAAGCAAACCTAAATCTTCAAATTTCCAAGTATAAGCTCCAAATTCTCTATTAAAAACATGAGCATTTCTCCAACTTTACACATGCCTTTCAAAGGAGAAGGCTCTCCTATTTATACAAAAACATAAGAAGCTACCCTATTTAATGAAGATCCACTAAAATCTCATATACTTACAACTAAATAGCTCATAATGAGACACATATCCCCTAAGTGTCTCATAGAGTTCTAATCCAAATAAGAAATGATGAGACACCTCATAGAATTACAATCCAAATAGGACACATATCCTTCTTTGACCTTTATCCAAATCTCCTTTAAAGGGAATTCGAATTTGAGCATTGGAGACCACATAAGGGTGCCTTAGAAGCTTCCAAATGACCTACACATGTCATGAAACTCAAACCACATCTATAGATACATGAAACCATGTTAATTTCCTAGTTTTTAGTCATAAATTCACTTTAAACACATACAATAAATAACTTTGGTAAATAGGGATCCTAAACCATATATTTATGAAAATGGTGGCTAATGAAAAGTTATATGGTTATGGAGCTGCGACATGTGAGTGAAATGATGGCAATAAAGGTGAAAGTGGATGTCATTTTGAAGACATTTTGGAGGCCTAACAGTTGGTATATAGCTAGCTTGGCTTTTTGGTTGCTAGAATAGTTCCACAACTCAAAACATAGGCACATGTTTTCCAACCAATCTTCTACTACCTTTCCTTCGGTGGTAATCTTAAAGATAGGAAGCTTAATTGTTTCCAACTCTCTATGCACATCTCCATCAAATGGTACCTCCTGCCTCTCTGCTTGAGACAAAAAACTAGGCACTGAAAGATTACCTCCAAGCCTACTCATCAAGACTTCACTCATCTTCTAGAAGGATAACATCATATCCCTTACTTCACTGACAGATATTTGCTCAGATTCTCTAGCTTGGGAAGGTGGAGGTGAGACTTCCCTCCTCCTTCGTTTCCTTAATGTTCTCTCCATGATTACTCAACCTGATCAAGGAAAATTCAAATAAGTAAATAAAAGTAACTACCTCTAAATATTAGTAGGCAAGCCCTAGGTCCTATTGTTTTAACCAGATCTGATACCGTATGTAATATCCGTCAACTATCAACTAGCTACCCAAAAAAAAGTGCGTGTTTTTTTTTAATTTATTTGCATATATATATATATATATATATATATATATATATATATTATATATATATATATATATATATATATATATATATATATATATATCTATATCTATGTCTATGTATATTATATATGTATATGTATATGTATATGTATATGTATATGTGTATATATATATATATATATTATATTATATATATAATATATATATATATATATCTATATCTATATCTATATCTATATCTATATCTATATATATATATATATAACATAAAACCCATCCACGTTTCATACAAACATTGAAAATAGATCTGTATTATTTTTATATGTTAACAATACTTTACATATAGTTTGTATCATGCTTTTGGCATTTCATAGTATATGAAAACAAAACACATTAATCATCACATAAATTATAAGTCTTCCAGAAATGTAGAAGAAATCATTGTATCCTAAACATTCATTCCATGTAACATAAAGTTCAGATGTTAACATTGGATCCATTCATTTGCAGAATGTTTCTTTGCAACAATACCCTATGTTTTAAACATAAAATTCTGCCATTTTAGAAATATTTGATGGTATTATGAAATCATTAAATGATCACAACATGAGGAATGATTTCCATTTACTCTTCTCTATAACTTATTCACTGACATCTCTTTATGTACTCTAAGAATATTTCATCAATACCATAGCTTTATGTGAAAAATACTCCAAGAGAATTTATATATATCCTAAAAGGAAAAATCCAACATAATTCTTATTTCACATTTTAAAACATACTATACAATTTCCAATACTTAATAAATTACATACAATTTCAATTACTTAATAATATGGTAATATTTATATTACTTTAAAAGCATGAAAAAGAAGGCAATGCCATTGAATCTCAAACTTAGCAAAATATATTCAATTTAATATTCAAATAACATTTGTGTTAAGGAAGGATAACAGAGTATGGTTTCCATAAGTGATTGGCCATAATTACCAAAATTCATACTATTTGAACTAAATATTCATCAAAGTATATCTTTCCAACCTACAAAAAGACTCACAATATTCTTTTTAACGAAAACAGAGTGTTCTTTCACACTGTCCAAACAAATTACTTCTTGTGGAAGCTCACATACTGAGATTTGGGGTTATGTAGAGTGAAACATTAAAATAATAATAAATGATTTAAACTCATTCCCAAATCAACTATTGGTAAAATGGTAAAATGACCAAAGATCCCAGTATATAAAACGTTTAATAGTATCTTCCTTCAAAAATTATTCTAGACTAATATTTTTTACAAAAATAAAAATTTTAAACTACATAATGCAAATGGATAAATCATAAAATCTTATTTTCTAAGAATGCATCTAAAAGATTACCACCATTATGAAAGATTACCAACATTAATGTCTTTAAAAAACTATTTGAGACCAATACTTTTGGCAATAAACTACATATTGCAAAGGGAGGAATCATAAACTCATTTTTTCCAAGAATGTGTATATAGTAAAAGTTACAGAGGATTACCACATTAATTTATCTTTCAAGGTTTTATAGTAAAAATTACAAAATATTACCACACTAATTTATCTCACACATTAACGAAAGTAAATGTAACACACCAATATGTACACACATAAAGCTAAAAGCATTATCCACCTTTGCATTTAATGGTATGACGCTTTAAATTAGTACACTGACATTAGTGAACAAAAAATAAGGAGAGATATATGTTTTTCTTTTCTGCAAAATGAATAAGAATTACATTTCAAAGAATACTTTCTTTTATGCAAAAAGAATAAATGTTATATTTCAAGAGAACTTTATTTCCTGAAAAAAAAAGGGTTATATATCTAGGAAAACATAGAGTGGGAACAATGTGCTTAGTGCCTTCAAAACAATGACTACTAACTCTGAAACGAGACTTTTGCAAAAAACTATTATTAGATGAAAGATAAATATATAACCTTAAAAAAACAAACTAAGCTAAGGAGGATGTCAGAGAATAGGAATATGAACATCATCTCTTCCAATTATAGTTTACATGACATGGTTTGTTTTTTTTTACTTAGGTGAATTACAAGCTTAAATTGTAATCCTCTTTTCTTTTTCTTCCCCAATAAAAATTAACAAACTATTAACTCTTCTTCAATATAGGCTTTCATAATTAGAAATGTATTAATGGAATATTAACTCTTATTCAACATATGCTTTCATAAACACAAATGTACAATAAAGCAAAAATCCGCAAATTGAAAATAAGAACAGTAAACTTATAATGGATAGAAGATATAGAGACTACAATTAACACTATCCTGTTGTCGGCTCACAACCCATTTAAATGAAAAATTACTAATGGGAGACGTTATTCACCCATCAGTTAAAACAAAAACATATTCTTGAAGTTTTGTAATTTCAACATATGTATAACCAAAATAAATAAATGGTAAATCATTGGCTATGATCAGATATTTTATAACAAGAAGAATTATTTTAAAGGTAAACTAGCTAAATATTCATCCAAAAAAGGTTAATTAAAGCAAAATATAACAAACTGGAAATTTTACTCGATACTCAGTTGTTCTACTTTTTTTCAGCTTCTGCTGACCAACTCCAATAGACCAGTTAGATTTACCACTCAACCATATCCAAAGGAATCCTTTTTCCTTGGAACCCCCCAAGCTCTATGAGCTCTACCTTTTTTTCAGCAAGACCAGTTAGATTTACCACCCAACCATATCTAAAGGAAACCTTTTTCCTTGGAACCCCCCGATCTCTATGAGCTCATAAATAGTACCAAATTCAACAATAGTGAGAAATTTTGGACAAATTAAGGAAGATATCATATCTTCCTCTCACACCACTTAGTCTCAATCAACCAAGAAAAATTACTAGGATTTTAATTTAGGAATTAGGTAGTCATTTTCAGAACAATTTCCTACTCTTTCTGGTCTCGCCCCCATGGAAAAAATCCTTCAATATTTATAACCATGGAGTGGAGTGACACCTCACCCTTTTCATGCAAAAATTAACCAAATTTTGATTTATTAAAAAATGTATTATTCACCACCCCCCTAAGGTGAAACCTCTCCATATTTACCCCTTTTATCTTATTTTATTTAGGGACCTGAATTATGTAATATTCACCACCCATGTGTCTACTTAAGGATTTTTCTTATTATTTATTTTTTAAAAGTAGATAACTAACAGTTTGCATTAAAATACTATGTATTTTGAATAATCCTCTAAAGTGGGTAAATTGGATTTAATTCAACTTAAAGTTTAACTTACATTAATTCACCTAGTTGATGCAAGCCATTAAGTGGTTTTCTTCAGTTAGAGAATAGAGATTCCACACCCCTATTGTGCACCTCTCTTGACTTGTTAGGTCTCCGCGCCATTTCCCTGTACTTAAGACTCCACGTCCTAGTAGAATCAAGATTCCACGCCTTGTTCTATTCCAAAGATCAAAGACTCCACGCCTTGATCTTTCGAAAGTTAGGACTCCATACCCTAATCTTTCCCATATATTCTTGTCTATTCCTCTATGAAGCTACATGGTTTTCCTTAAGGTACTAGTTGTGAGCTCATATGCATTTGATGATTTGTTATCAAGGCCTTGTTTCCCCATACCTACAAATCATAACCTCATAGATTAAAAAATCAACAAAATTCATAATGAATTTAAATCAATGACATTTTACTCAAATGTATACATGACCTCCATAGTCATTTGAGCATCCTTCTTGGCAGTAAGTAAGTTCCCTGCCAAATCCTGCTAAATATAAGGTCAATCATGTATAACCATATACATCATAAATCATAAACAATATTATGGTTCGTTAATTACTCCACATAGTAGATTCCATTCATGTGTCATAATCATATGTCATAAGCTAAATATAAAACAAAAGGAGACATAAATCAACGTAGATATGATACACATAATCAATCACATAGCCACACATAAGAGGAAATATAACTATGTATATAATATATATAATAGTGTTTCCCAATCAAGTGATCTATCCAAGTCCATAACATATAAGTATGTCATACAAAATTTGTCAAAAAATCATCCTCAGTAGGGGTCACAAAACTATACTAGGAAAAATGGGATGCTACAACATGGTATCAGAGCTAAGGTGATAGTTAAGGAAGGGCATCTAACCTAAGAGACACTCAAGGATCAAATTTCAAGGAAGGAATCAAAGCAAAGTGAAGGATCTACATTGAAGAATAAAATCCTATATCAAAGAAGAAGGTCTACTTCAGGAGAAGTCTTGGGATCATCAAATAATCAAGGCCAAAGCCTTATTTCTACTCAAGGTGAATAGATATACAAATAAAGGTAACTAGAAGTGGAAACTAGCAAGAGTATTGGATCCTATAATATTTAGAAAAAGAACAAAAGGACCCTCATCAAGATGAAAAGATATACAAGGCAAGGAAACCCAAAGTATAGAGAATAATTTCTAGGACTAATATCACATCATCTTAGAGATCCTAAAAGAATTTTTGATCTGCATTCATTCACTACCAAAGAAGTTGAAGTATCTTGAAGGCAAGAAGGAATTATCATCTTCAAAATATATAAGGCAAGCTCCCTATCATTGGAGCAAGGATCTCATCCTTATCCATGAATAAGATCATCCAAGGAAGCATCAAAAACATCCTCATCAATCACCATCAACAAAGGAAGCTATATATAAAGGCATTGACATCATAAAAGGAGAAATCTCCTTTATTGAAGAAGGGATTTTCATTTGGAATAAGATCATCCAAAAGGATCACTAATACATCTTCTTCATCCACCATCAAAGTGATCAAGTTGAAGATTTCATCTTAATGTCAAGTAATTGTCTTTCTTTCTATAATAAAATTTGGTAAAATGACTTTCTTTTGCAAGGAAATCTATAAGTTGGTTGGGTCGTCGAAATTCCTTGCACAAGGAGGATATGTATAGTCCTCAAAGAAGGTGAAGTCATTGAACATATCAATGGAAAGGTATCCTTTGAATACATGTAAATGGATTCTTATGCAATGTCCCTTCATAGAAGTATCAGAGACATCTAAGAGATATATCTAATAAGTTGGTAGAACTATTCTTTGAAGATGCAATAAGGAAGGTCACATCACTTAAATTTGATCTACACAAATTGAAGGTATCAAAGGATAAAGGGTTATCTTCATAAGATATATATTACAAGATATGGGATGAGATAATCTTCATCGTTCTAAATACACTAACTGATGAACAAGGTAACAAATGTCTATGAGGATAAGAAGGCTATCCCATTCAACAAAGTGTGGTATTTATGCAAGACAGGTGGAGGGAAAAAAGGATTCAGACATTTGTCAAAAGGAAAGAAGAACATAGATAAGATTCAATGCTATGAGAAATAAAGGAAATATTTTCCTAAGTTCAAGGGAAATAACAAGGATAATAGAGAATAATTCCATTTCACCGAAGGAGTGGAGGAAATTGAAAGAAGGAAGTCCAAGGAAGAGGATAGGCATTAGAAGTAAGAGCTCGTGACATAACCCTAGGAAACATGAAGGATGTTTGATAATAAACTATGAAGGATATAGCTCTTGGGAACCTCATTGGAAACTGAAGGAAAGGAAGAAGTCATCTAGGAAAAGGTTCACCATACATCAAGTCAAAAAGGAAACATCTGTTGTATAGGGATATGCAAGATCCTCAAGATTCTTTGATGGAATATTGATTGGAATATTCACTGATCTAGAGAGGAAGAAAGTGTTTCATCTGGAACTTCAACTTCTGGAATTCATGGGATGATGGTATGATGACATAAGAGATGAAGCAGATCAAGGGGTTGAAGATCTTTTCAATCAAGGAAGCTACTGAAAGAAGCCTAGATGACCTAAAGGTAAATGAGGTATGTATGCTTGCATTTGATTTTATAAAGTCATGTTGTATGGTTGCAGGTAATTTGGAAGCGTGATCAAAGTAAAGGAATATCCTCCTATGAAAGAATGTTGAAAGCCATGGGTCACACTAGATGAAATCAACATAATATGTCCTCATATGGAGTATGAGGTGGATGACTATAATTTAAGAACTATGAATGGAAGCTCCTGGTAATATCATGTGTGAAGAAATGAAGGAAGAGGTCATGAGATATGCAACCATGGTAAAGGAAATCAACATCTGAATGACCAAAAGATTTGAATAGGAAATCTCCCAGAGAGATATGAAGACTCTCATGGAAGCTTGAAAAAGATGGAGACCCTTGACAATGGATATCTTTGGGAAATATGTCGACATGTATGTAGGATGTTGATGCACACTAGAAGATGTCATGATGAAATACCATCACAAAGGTAATTTTGATTTACGTGTTCATTTCTTATTTTTGAACAAATATCTCGATGGGTTTATGCAGGTCTGCCAAGGGAAGCAATAAGACATGAAGCAAGTTCAGATGAAGACTCATGGATCACTTTTTGATGAAAGGAATAATAACATGACTGACCCATGGATGAAAGTGATGGATGGTTTGTGCCCTATGTATAAGTCACAAAATATGAAGACTCCTTGACAAATAAATTCATTACATTGAAGGAAGAAGCTCTTCAAACAACTGGTTGAGGAGCTATTGTAGGTCTTTGATTAAGAGGGAGCCTAAAATTCCTAATCCAAGATGGATCTTAGTTACATTCCTTCTGTAGTAATGAGTGCATTCCATTATTGGAATTGATATTTCCCCCCTAATTGAGAGGGAGAGAGAGACACATCGTTCTGGTCTTCACTTGGGAAGACAGAATTGAGGATTGGGTAATCATCTAGCATCCGATATTCTTTGAGGATGAGATAGGGCATCCAAAATAAGAGTAGTCGTAGTGGACTGATATTCTTAAAGGACTAGCTACCCAAGATGAGAATAGTCCAAAGAATGTCATACTATGTGAACACTCGGGTGGAGTATGTACCTTGAGAGACAATGATTATGGTGTCTATAAATCATTGGTCTCAACAGCATTGTGCTCTGATTATGTGGATAGAATTATTAGTCAAGGCCTTGCTATGCGACAATGCTAGTTGATATGATGCCAGATAGATGGGTTATGAGAAATTATTCAGATTGAGAATGACCAAGTACCATTATGAATACCTCGCTAGTTAAGAGGGAGTGTTGTAAAATGTAACTAGGATCGGTCTTCATAATGACATGTAATTATGAATTTTGTAAATGATGAAATGAAGAGAATAAAATTATTTTTGTAATGCCTTGCTTCATGGGTTTCATGAGCAAGAGTGTTTATCTAGTTGGCTGTCCTTGAGAGCCTTAGGATTTATCATTAGAGTCAAATATTCAATGTCATGTATGAAGAAGCTCTTCCTGAGCATGTGTCAGTTGTATATAGGTCTATATAGCCCTCCAATGACAAGCACACAGTCCCCTCTTCCTATGTCAGCCTCAATATGTATGAAGGAACTCATGAAAACTCACATTAAGGAGACACGCCTATTCAAATGTTCATGTTGGCTAAATTATATGGAAAAATTACTATATATATGAGGCTAGGCTCTTCACATTAGCACAAATCATACTTCGCATATCTTTGACATGTCACAAAAAAGAGGGTTCAAGTTCCTTTGAGATCTACAGACAGTAATCACAATCAACAATTTAGATATTTTCGAATGGAGAGAACGATGGTGGCCTCAGACCTCTAGTACAGTAATCAAGAAATTCAGATATCTGGTTTTGGTGGATAGTTACAGTCAAGAAAATTCGTATGTCATTGTAGTAAGAGGAATTCAGATCCTTCTGAAGTCTAGTAACCAAGCAGAGCAATTACAGTGATACGAAGGATAGTTACATGTCATGGAAGAGATACAAATTAGTGATACGGTGGAACCTCAACTTAAGGTTTCAGTGCCACCTTAAAGGAAGGACATCAATACTAGATCAAGGGAAAGAGATTGATGCCATCACATAAGTAATATGACAACAAGGAGGTCTCACAGAATGGAGATCTTGATATGAAGACAGTAAGAAAATATTGATGGTGACAAGCGTCCCAATGCTAAGAAGATCAAAGAGGAAGAGAAGAAGAGAAGATAGTCAAGATAACTAGTGTCTTGGTCTTGGAGTGGCTAATAGGTCAAGGGTCTTGGTCTTCGTATTCGTCAACTAGAAATCCTATAAGAAGAATTTGTGTGGGTTTTCCACTCAAAGAGTGAAAATTTTTGGCCCTGGCTCATAGCCTACATTATGTGTCTCTTGTATATTTATGTTCATGCATTGGTTATTGTTTGATGAAGAAGAACACTAATAATTTAACATGAAGAATATCCTAATCTAAACAAGTAAAAAGAATTCACAAGCAGTCACTAACATAAGAGAAATCACCTAATTTTAATGCCCTAGATTTCTCAACAGAAAACACCTCATAACCCACAATAGAATAGGGTGATTAAGAGGAAGACTAGAAGTATTTTGGGAGAAACACAGGTGATTTTGCATGACCAAAGCCTACCTCTACACTTGCAAGCTAAAGCATGCAATACAATGGTCTATTTTCAAAACATGAGTCCTCACAAGATTCTTGGCATGAGTACAACAGGGGAAGATTTTTCATGGAAGAAACCAAATGTGTCATACTTCAAGATCTTTGGATCATCAGTTTATTGTCATCTTTCCAAGGAAGCAAGGAAAAATCTAGAGCCAACAACAGAGTAGGGCATATTTGTGGGGTACACTGATACACCTCACAACTATTGGGTGTACTTTCCATCCCTCAAGATGACAATATTCATATGGGATGTGAATTTTGATGAGGAGAAGGAAATAAGGTGTTATTTTAAGAGGGAGCTTCAGTTGCAGCCTAATCAGAAGCTTTTGGCTCCAAAGAAGGAACTTCGGGAAGTTTTGGAGTAGCCACAAGAAGAGGAGGGGAGAGTGGAGACATTTACTCAAGCAAAGACATCTAGAGAAGGAAGGAAGCAGACCAAGGAAGCTGACATATTATTGCAGTATGCTAGAGACAATGTGCAAGCACCCACATAATAACGCAAGCAGAGGAGGTCATCGGATTGGTACACTGGGTACATGGATCTAATGAGTGAGCTAGTTGGGACATAACCATCCTCATTCAAGGAAGCAGTGTAAAAAATAGTATTGGTTAATGTCATGGTAGAGGAATATGATTCCATTGTCAAAAAAGGTGTTTGGGAAGTAGTCCCAAGACAAGTAGACAAATCAATGGTTGGTTCGAGATAGTTTTACAAGGTAAAGCATGCAGCAGACGGGAGCATGGAGAAACACAAGGCCAGATTTGTGGCCAAGGGTTTCTCTCAGGAGGAGGGAATTGACTATGAGGATACCTTCACTCCAGTAGCAAGGTACTCATCCATCATGTCAATTATAACATTGTTTAGTGCAGGTGGGGTGGAAGATCCACCAAAGGGATGTGCAAAAAACATTCATCAATGGAGTTATTGAGAAGGACGTGTATATTGAGTAGCTGGAGGGGTTTAAGACCTTTGATAGAGAGTCACATGTGTGAAGACTCAAGTGAGAGTTGTATGGACTCAAGTAAGCACCTTGTGCTTGGTATACCAGGATCGATAGTTATCTC
Source organism: Pinus taeda (assembly GCA_000404065.3). Taxonomy (NCBI): domain Eukaryota; kingdom Viridiplantae; phylum Streptophyta; class Pinopsida; order Pinales; family Pinaceae; genus Pinus; species Pinus taeda. Next base: position 70,745 of record APFE030363464.1, on the reverse strand, counting down.
ACTGGTTTGGGCTTCACTAAAAGTGAAGTAGATTCAAACCTTTATCACATTATGGTAGAAGGTAAATTATTGATTATTATGTTATATGTCGATGACTTGATCTTTATTAGTGATGAGAATTTGATCAAATCTTGCAAGGAGGACCTTGAAAGAGAGTTCAAGATGAAGAACATGGGACTCATGCATTATTTCCTTAGTTTGGAAGTATGGCAAGGAGATGGGGAATTGTTTGTCTCTTAGGGAAAGTATGCCAATGAGATATTGAAGAAGTTTTTCATGGAGAGTAGCAAACTCATGGACACTCCTTTAGCAGTTAACTGGAGGACAGAAGATGCCACTTCATGTGAGGAAGTGGAGGCTACCATCTATTGGAAGCTTGTGGTTTCACTCATGTATTTGGTGAACACATGACCAAACATGTGTTATGTAGTTAACCAACTTATTCAAGCCATGGTTAAGCCAACCAAACTATCTTGGAAGGCAAAAAAAGTTGAGATACCTCAGTGACACTACTCAGTTTGGTCTTTGGTACAAATGGGAAGAGGGAGTGAAGTTGCAAGGCTTCATAGACTCAAATTAAATGGGGAGTTCATCAAACAAGAAGAGCAGTTTAGGAGGAATCTTCAGTGTTGGGTTAGCAACAATTTCTTAGTACAGCAGGAAACAAAGATCTGTGGCACTCAGCTCAACGAAAGAGCAACATGTGAGGCTATCTAGATGAGAAAGATTCTTATTGGTTTATTTGGTCAGAAGATGGATCCTATAGTGATTTACTGAGAATATTAGAGTTGTATCAAACTCATTGAGAATCCAGTATTTCATGATTGATCCAAGCATATTGACATCCAATATCACCATCTACAAGATTGTGTGTAGAGGCGGATTATGTTGTTACAATGCATTCTGACAGAAGACCAGGATGTAGATATTTTGACAAAAAACTTAGTCAAGAGGAAAATTCAAGTTCCATAAAAGCAGGATTGGGGTATATGATAATCCTTTTCTTACTGAGAGGGAGCGTTGAAAATGCAGCAAGAAAATCCTAATTTAATCTTTCCTTGATTAAATTGTGAGAAATTCGAATTTCGATTTTAGCAGAATACTTATAGGTAGTTAACTAAGGTGACATGGGTCTTTTCACTCAGTTAACTTAGTAAATTCGAGTTGGAGACACTTGATTTCAGTTCTACATGATTGATTGCAAATTTGTACCAATCTATTTCAGTTAATTTGAGTTATTGTTAATGTAACTAGTTCTCATTGTTAGTAGAACTAGTGGAGGTTCAGTAAAGGGTGTGTAACTTTTTTCACATGATCATCCAATTAAACTAATCAATTAGCCTAAATTAACTCATGCATGTAGAGAATTCGAGTTACCCATTTGAGATTGGAGTTCAAGGGAAGTGTACTATTAGTTGTAGAATTTTCCAAGTTTTACAGATGGTGCATTAGGGGAATTTTGAGGTCTAAAATGGGCCTCCTAAGGAAATTATAAAATAATAGTGGAAATAATAAAATAATATTAGATTACATCATCAAATTTTAGAGGGAAAAAAGAAAAAACTATTTTTTCAACTCGTATTTTCAACTTATCTCCTTATGGGTATACTCAAATTTCTAGCAACAATACTCATTGGATGAAAAATTTGATTCCTCATCGAAGGAGTACCCATGTTGCATACTTCAATGGACGTTGCTACACAAAAAATGAGAAATACATGAAAAACGTGATTGCCATCACATTTTTCATGTAATTTTGATTTTTCGTGTAGCAAGGTCAATCAAAAGTATGCAACATGGCTACTCCTTGGATGAGGAATCAAATTTTGCATTCAACGAATACTCCCACTCAAAATTTGAGTAAAACCTTAGGGAGATAAGCTGAAAATATGAGTTGAAAAACTAGCTTTATTATTTTATTATTTTTTAATCTTTTTACTTTTTAACTCCCAAAAAGGTTAATCATCCCGCATGGTTGACATATCCTCATCTTGAATCCTATTGGTTCTTATAAATTTTATTTTGGTTGTACATTTTTCTTAGGAGACACATTTTATACCTCAAAATTCCCCTAATGTTGCATGTTGTCAAAGAAGAGCCTAAAGGAATTGCACAATTCTTAATGAGTAATTTCCCTAATTAATAGGGGGCTAATTCCTCATCAAACAATGAAAGGAAATACGAGCTTGGCAGGCTGAGAAATTGGCTTAGTATTGGCTTGAGTCAGTCTTTGAGGTAGTGAGATAAATTATACTAGTGCAGGGGTTACTCAGGATTGAGCAAACATTGTATTTCTTCTCTATTCTTTGATTAATGCAATACAAAAAGTAAGGGGTTTTGAGCAGTTGCTTTCCCTTAGATAATTATTTGTGTATGTGTGTTGAATCTTGATTCATGTTAATGATTTGTGTTCTCGATCACGATTTTCTTTCCATAGATGAGTAGAGTAGCTTCAAGTCTTATGATCTAGTAAATTTCATGAGTAGTTTTGAATCTACACATTAAATTTCTACAAGAAGTGTCTATATAATTAGCACAAGAATGAAGAAATAAGCATTTATTTATGGTCACTTGGTGCATTCAATGTGAACTGTCATGTGAATGGAAACCAAGTCCATATTCATATGATTGGTATAAGTTATTATTTCTCAAGCATGCTAGCCATTGGTTTCTTATAGGAAGGAGCCAAGTTTCCAACACAAGAGTATATGAGTCCATCAAATTATCATGGGAACCTCTACCATATCTACCTTCCCTTGCTCCCATCGTTTCTGAAGCCCCACATCGACACTATGGAAATTTACTGGTTTGATTTTCTTTGGAGGATGATTTCTCATAAATGATGCACAACATGGATGCATGGAGTGACACTAATGATCTAGCTACTCAGAAATACTTAAAGTCTCATGTGAAGAGGAACTAGTTCCTTGGATACCAATTGCCAGCTCAACACCACTCTAATTTTGGAAAATGACACACTCATCATAAGGGGAGGTGTTAGATTTTGGTAGCAGGGGATAGGATTATAGTCTATGATGTCTAAGAGGCTAAGGAACATGAGATATAAAAAAAACAGAAAAAAGTTTTACGAGAAAATACTTAGAGACACCTCAATTAAATTAATTAGCTATAATTAAAATATTTCCCAAGTCTAACTTAGGAAAAGTGGTTAATTAAAATGAATTATTTGGGAAAGTTTGAGTTTTCTCTAGATACTTTTATTGATGAAGTCAAGTTGATCTTAGCCATCTGTTGAGATGTGATCATGGTCATTGAGACTCCAATGAGAGATTATAATAATGGGTCGAGGGGGTTGGAGAAGTTCCATTGAATTAGTTGTGAGTCAAGCAATTTGGCATACCCAGTTGCAGTGTCCAACAAGGGCACAGTTGAAGCTAGGGAAGCATCCGAGGCAGGGGATCAACACAAATTTGGGAGCAGGATTTCAGAGGAAATTTTCTCAATATTTTCTAGTCTAGGAGATAGGAAGAGGAGGATGAATTCATCTACAGAGGAGGCCACTACAACTAGTGCGAGTAGCCATTTTCCCAGTACGAGTTGCCGGAGGAGACCACATTTTAGTTGCTAAAGGTCAGATCTATTTTCCAGAGGCAAAGCAAGTGGATTCTAGAGGCCGAGGGAGGCACAATGACTTGTTAGGAGGTGATTCTAGCAATGTATGCATTTCTGGAGAGAAGCAGTGCATATTTCCTAGAGACAGTGTGAATATCCTAAGAGAGTGTGAGTTTCCAGGAGAGGACTAGATTGAGTAGTAGAGGGAGACATTCAGTCTCTATATTATTTTTCTAGTAGAGATAATTATTTTCCAAATATTTTTCAATGAAAGGAAACCGATTCATTATAATAACAAAACCCTCATCTACTGTAGTGGCTTTCCCTCCGAGGTTTTTACAGGGACAATTATCCAAAAACAACAGTGCCATATTTTTATGTGTGTTCATATTTTCTAAGTTCCAATTTTATATTTCATAACATTTTTAATTGTGAAGATTGGAATTATGATTTATTTGTTATTTTTTGTAATATTAATTTACAGAAGAAAAATAAACTGCACAAGTTAGGAGAATAATATCCATTCAATTGCAATCGTGGAAATTTCACATGGTATCAAGGCAATAAATATTAGATTAGAGGCTCTAAAAGTGAGGTTTGTGCAGCTCAGAGTTAGACCTAAAGCATTGAGAACCAGATATGCGCAAGTTAGCTAGACAGTGCGACTTGTAGAGATGCAATAGTTCAATTTACAGTCTAATCCGAAGAAAAGTGTGAATTGTCTGAGAGAAGTAGTAGCAAGAAGTGAGGTTGCGAAAAGGATTTCCATTGAGAAGATCAAAAATTTCGCAAAGTAGATATAGCGTAGAGATTCGCAGCATAAGTTGTTTTCAGCAGCATATCAACATAGGGCAAAGAAGAGAAAGCACATAGAGTTATCACTAGAGGGAATTTCTAGAAATTCTCTAAGGGTTTCCAACATCCTAGTGACAAGGAACGGGGTCGTAATTTCCAACAAGAGAAGGCTATAATTTCCAACAAGAGAAGTTCATAGAAGGCAAAGAGGATTTGCCAGTGCAAACTTTCTATTTAAGCTAGTGCATGCTTCAGGGTTAGCAATGCATGTTCCAGTACCAAAATAGATTCCATAGGTAGAACGATTTTCCCATGGGATAAGTAGTAGGAAGTGCGAGTTCCAGGAAGAGATTATGGAGGAACGTTTCAGTTACCTAGAGTAGAATTGTGTATTCCATTGAGGAGTGTGAGTTTCTAGAAGAGAGGCCAATTTAATTTGCCAGAAGGAGAAGGAAATTTCCTAGATCATTAGTTCTCTATTTTATTGAGTTTCACATATTTTTTCAGAGATGGCCATAGCAGGACTAAGAGATCAGGACAGGTTGAATGGAGCATCCAACTTTGGAATCTAGAAGGCCAAGATGTTGTTCTTATTGGATGAGCATGGACTGAAGAAGTTTGTGACAACAACTGTTGTTGTACTAGTAGATCCTATATTGTTCCATGATGATAGCAAGGATATGGCCAAGGCTAAGAGGATAGTCCTCAATGGTTTTCGAGATCATATTGTTCCACATATCTCAAAGAAGACTACAGTGAAGAAGATGTGGGACACCATCATGAATTTGTACCAAGATCCTTCCAAGAGTCAAAAGATGATACTCAAGGAGAAGCTGTGGAAGTCAAGATGAACAAGGTCAAGAGCACAACGTCCTATCTAATTAGTATTCAATCAGATAGAGATGAGCTCACTATAGTTGGATATAAGCCAGAAAAGGACAAACTGGTGCATACAAATCTCAACAACTTCACCAAGGAATGGCAAACATTCTTTTAGGTGATTATTGAACGAGACAAGCTACTAGATTGGGAATTCCTGTGGAATGACTTCACTCAGGAGGAGTTGAGGCTCATCCTTGTCAATGGTACTACCAATAGTAGTGGCATGGTACTAAAGGTAAATAAGGGAGAGGAGAACATTTATCTTGCAAGGAAGGGAAAGGTGAAAAAGGGTCCCATCCAGGGATAAGAATTTAAAGGATAAAAGAAGAAGAAAGACTTGTTGAATGTCAAGTGCTTCAGATGTGGTCAGCTTGGTCACTGCATCAACCAGTTTCCAAAGAGGAAGAAGGACAAGAATGGGGAGTAGACAACAACGTCGACAAAGATCAAGGATTTGCCTGCCAGGCTGGAGGATGAATTTTCTATGTTTGTAGCATTATCCTCAGATGGAGGAGTATGATGCTCCAGTATGCCAGATTGGGCAAGGTTTAAGGGAGGAGTAACAAGTAGTTCTAGATCTAACCAAGGAGGTTTTGATCAATATATCAAATACAATTGTTGTGTGTTCATCAGTCGGATCACTACCTATGCTATGAGAGACCAAGAGTTAAAATAGAAAGGTGTAGTCATATACTTAAGAGACAGATGCAGAGATAGTTGTGAGGCGTGGTTAGATATTCGAGAGATAGTTGTAGAGCGAGTTGCAGAGACAAAATAGATCATGAGAGATTTATTTTCTAGTTCCAAGTGAAAATTGCAGGAAATTTGTGTGAATGGGGTGGAAGTGTGAATTGACTAATTGTAGAGTGCAGGCACAGTTCTAGCCAGAGAGAGACTCCTGGAAGGGGTTCCAACATTCCAGTCAAGAAGGGAGGATGATATTTCTAATGAAAGAGGCAAGAACGATTTCCCTAGTGACAGTGTTATGCAATCCAGTTAGCCATTGCATGTTGCAGGTGTTAGGTAATTTAATTGTGACTTAAATTACTTAGCATTAAAATGTCAATCCGAGATAATATAATTGTGAAGTAGTCTTGCACAAGATATGCTAGGAAATCAAATTTCAATTTTAAAAATAATTCTATTCTATTAAAACCAAGTAACTAATGAATTTACCAAGGAAACTAAAGAATGCAATGAAATGAAAATATTTAAATGAAAGCAAAGGAATCCTAGCTATGAGATGGAAATAAGGCAAAGTGCACACATTTGGTAATGAAAGTAAATATGGTTATTCTAATGCAAGAGAGGAAATTGTATTTAGAGAAAGTGATAAACCATTGATCTATGAAAGCTATAAATTTAAATCTACAAAGATAATAATATATTCTAATGAAGTTGGAACAAACATTTAACTATTAAGAAGTGTTTTAAGTTCTAATCTATAGAAAGCAAAGGTAGTTTATACTATAAGGGACAATCAAACTTTTAATATATTCTATGAAATCTTTTGAATTCTTATTCTAAGAAAGCATTCAAATTATATTCTACAAGAGGAAAATACAAATGGAAACTAACTAGCAAAGCAATTCAAGTCAGTGATTGAGAATTTACAGACTAGCGTGTGCATGTGAAACTTAAAGTTCATCCATGTTGATAATGCAATGTAAGAAATCTTAATTGATCTATAAATATGAGATTAAAAATGAATGCAAAGGTAAATAACTAATTGCAAGGATGATTGGTAATGTTTTAATTGTTTTTGGATTTTTCTCAAGTGCATGAAACCTGTGATAAGACAATTAAACAATGAGAAGAAACCTTGTAAATGTAAGCTATGAAAAACAAATCAATTAGTATAAATAATAACAAAATGAAACATAGCAAGAAACAAAAGGAATCATGCTACAATTCATTGTACACAATAGGGTGCCCTCCTGCTGGTGAATGAGTATTAATAATACTTAGAAAATGAATAGATCGAGTACAAACTCCTTTCATTGAAATGTAGCCATAAAACTAATAAGTTTGATTAACAAAGTAATGTGAATACAATCATAAATGCAAATAAAAATACACTCCATTCCCCCTTTCATCAAAGAGATTACAACACTTTATAGATCTCTGAAGAAATAAGAAACTTAGAATTTCATTGTATGAATTTTGGCCATGAGATCTGAACAAATCAATTTGAGAATAAAATAAAATATATTTTGAAGGATTTTAGGATCAAAGGTGAGCCCAAATATTATTAAAATTATCTTTGTGCCACGAATTTTCTAAAGAATAACTCATTCCACTCTTTTTGGTGATTGGGTGTTGAATGACATATTAGCAAACCATTTTTCCATGCAATATGGAAAATATGGGTTCAAAGAACTAGGAAAATCTCCCAAAACATAACAAATTTGATGAAACCGCCAGAGTGGAGCCTAAATTTCCTCATTCTCCAAAACACCTGTGTTTTTTTTTAATTCGTTTTCATTTGCTCATAAATGACATCTAATGTTGACTAGTCAAAACCACCACGTGTTTCCTCTGATCTCATGTTGGAGGTTCACATGTGCAAGCTGGGTGAAGTTTCACCAACACAAATCCATATTGGAGCTTTTAAAAACAAAATCCATGTGTCTTATTTCCTTCTAGAATGGTGGTAATACCTCGATCATAGAGATGGCTACAAAACTTGGATGGAGCTAGAGAAAATGAATTGGCAAACCATCATTAGTAAAACCAAGCATAATTCTTCTTAATTCATAAAAAATAAAGGGAAATCGATGTTAATTAACCTTAGACATATATAAGCTCATTATGACATTTTTTGAAGAATTGCAGTAAAATGGTGGCAAGTGAGTGAAATGGTGCAATGGATAGTTGGAAGTAAGTTTAATGAATGAAACAGAAAAATGAAAATGATGAAAATTCAATGACCCAACATATCCCCCACACTGATGTTTTTGCATTTGCTCATGAAAATGGAGTCTCAAAAATGAACTCGTATTCCTTCTTTTCTATCAATTAAATTAGAGCTTTTCTTGTTTTCCTATCCAAAGGATCTTAAATTTGAACTTCCAATGAGATTCATCGTATAACATATTAGCATCTAGTAACCTAAAGTTCTTAATGATGGGGTCTACCTTCTCCTTAGAGGGAATTTCTTAAAAAGTCTCTAATCCTTTAAATCATGCATTACCTCCTTTCTTAATCCACACAAGGTTGCCATATTTCAATCTTGGAGAGTATTTCTTCAAAAGATGTTGGTTGATCTTATTAATGGATTTTTTATACCACCTATACTTTCTCCTTGCTAACACCATAAGAACTTAAATACTTGATAATTGTTTGATTGCTTTCATAAAGTGAATATTTTTTGTACACTTCATTGAAGTCCACACCACGTCTCATCTCCATGGAAATAAAGCTAATATCCAACACCCACTTCTTTGATGACTGACATTTATGCTAAATCTATCATTTCTGAAAGTTGAATGTTTTGATGGAAAAGGAAAACATCAAAGAAAACAAAAGAGGAATGCACACCATGGCAAAAAAAAACAACTCCAAGGAAATTATATCTAATCCCAAAGTAGCTTCTCACAAAATTTATTATTTTGGATTCCTTCTATTGTATCCATCTTAGAATTCACATCAACAAATTCTGATGCAATTAGACCATAAAGTGTCCAAGAAATAGAGTGAGCCAATAAAACCACCTTCACCACACAAGAATTTTCAACCAAGGGATAATGAACCCACATAAGAGATTCCAAAAGGAAGAAAAGGTTGATGAAATGATTGAAGCAATGTGGTAGCTTGGGCTAATAACAACTGTCATCATCTCAAAGTAAGTGAAGTAGAGGACAGTGAAAAACATCAAGAAGAAGAATCAGAAAGATTTGGAAAATATCCACTCAAGAGAAATCATGGACTAGACCATGATTGAAATAGGGTATTAATGTCCTCTTCCTAAACCTTATTAGTGTACTATGCTCGAACCTTGATTAATATGTGCTAAATATGTAAAGAAAATAAAGAATGTGTGATGTTGCTAGTAACTTCGATTGCATTTTCTTTATGATGTCAAAATAACTTGTTTTCAAAATTATTTTTCACTTCGTACTCAGATCTTCTTCTTGTTTGTTGCATATATTCTTGCGCGACAACATCCTTGTGATCTCATAGAAGAGAAAATGTGCAGCAATTCATACAAAGGTACTGACCACAACCATCTTGTCTTTAGTCTTTAAAAATAAACTTACATTTGCTTCTCTCTCTCTCTAATATATTTCATTTTGCAAGTATATTGTTTGTTCAAACTTCATAGTACTTTGAAAATTTATTTAGTTGCAACACATACCTTGGTTAAATCCATCTATTTCCTATTAGAGGAGTCAAAACATAACAGATTCCTTTGATCTCTATTCTCTTCAACATATAATTCTAAAAAAGGAGTGCATGCATCTATTTTATCTTCATTAAAAACTAAAGATATATGTTTTAATCAATAACAACAATACACAATGGATCAGGGCATCATAACATAAGGCATTAAGGCCTATCATTTATTGATATATTTTGTAGCAAAAGTGATGGCCACCAACCACTGCCTTCATTCCTTCATAAGCATATATGATCAATTAACCTTTCCTCAAAACCCTTCAAATCTAACTTGGACCCAACTCTTAAGCACATCATAAATGAATAGTTTAATATTTCACCACTGATATCATATTTCAAACTCAAGGAGTGTAAGAGATTCATGATGACTACTACTATTAAATCACTGCCATGCCAAACTTTCATACTCATAATATTTGCATGATAACTTTTGAATATATTGCACCCTATTTCTTGATGACAAATCTCATGGATAAAGCATAAATTTGGTATGAGTGATAGTTCAATGATGGAAAATATTTAGGAGTGCTTGAATGGTAATTGAAGTGACTACTCATCACATTTTCCTAAATTTTTAATAAACTAAAAAGTCTTATACAATTTTTACCTAAGGTTTACCTTTTAAATAGTTTTGAATGTTAGATTAGGAATTGTAGGCATCAAAATAGAACCATTCTTCTAGTGAATACATTCTTGAATTTTGAGCTATTAAAGGTTCTAACAATAACTTTTCACGCCGTCTAATGTTACACATAAACATATGCAACAAAATCATTTTAATGCCAAATTGAGTGCTTCAAAAGGGAAACAATGTATTTTTACCTCTTTCACCATAACACACCTTCAGAATCCCATTTTGATGAAGAAAAGAGTTTTTTGTGCAAAAATATCGAATTCTGGCCTATTTATACACACTGGTGAAAATTAAAAATAAGCCTTAAAACCCCAATGAAATGTCCTTCAAATTTACATTTTTTTTGGAATTTCCCCCCATTTTACCATACTTTAAGAAAAACCCATGTCTCATAATTTTATATTTCTACTCCATTTTCTTGTAATCTATGTGCAAAAACCGCCTTGCAATAGGCTACCACAACCATAAAAGAGGATGCTACAACAACTTTCCATAGTTGTTGCAGAATTTCTACAGTTGTAGAAACTATCACTTTCCATAGTTGTTTCTATATTTCTTCTGGAAGTTATCTTCTTTGACTATGATTTGTTAATCCATGAATTTTTTTACTGTGTGTTGAATGTTGAAGTAGAGACCATGAAATATGATGCATGTTATCTAAAATAGATCTAATTGTCTTGACCTGCTTGAAAAGGAAATGAATGAAGAAGAGGTTTAGTGGTGCACATCATGTTTCTATTGAATGACAATCTTTATTGGAACAAAAGATGAACATGATGCTACAAGAACAAGAAAACAAATTGTTGCAAGTTGTTGTTAATTTCATTAAACCATATAGTCTTCATCAAAACCAAAATTCATGGTACAATTCTTACATGCATGCTAAATATGAGCATGGAAAGAAATCATTGGATTACCAATCACTAACAATAATCGTTAACCAATGCAAGGAAACTCACCAATAATGTAAATGAGTGTCAAGGTACTTGAGTGCGTCTTGATAGGGATGAATGAATGTGTTGAAGTTGATTCACTTGCAAGATCTAACAATCAAGAGACTTTGTTCTATTCCCTTTGTTGTCAACAATGAGGATTGTCATTAATGTATGCAAGTTCCAAGGCCCTCAAAATAATATCTAATCTTGATCCCATATAAGGTGTTGAAGTTGAAGCTACAAGATCCATTGGAAGGTGGGCCTTAAGGAATCCCACATCAAATAACTTGAGCATATAACCCAAAAATGATTGGAAGAACCATAATAAAAAGTTGAAACCAACATGAAATTACAAAACTTATTGTGCACATTTCCCAAAAAATGTTTTGTTTTCAAGCAAACCTCGTGTCCAATTAAGCCAATAAATTAGTTTTCAAAATAGGACTTATTTTTTCCTCTCTATTTATTTTTTTATTTTTTTTATATATCCCACTCTACTTGAAAAAGAAAATATCTTTCATGTATAGGAATACTTTCATTGTATCCATGTGCGTAAGAGGATGACAAATAATATCATATGCATGTTTGAAAAATATCCTTTGATATATATCATAATATGAGAGACCAACTGCTTTGAAGGAGATGATGTCAAGAACTGTTGAATTAAAGAATGGTGTTCCATCTCAATGTTTGTTTGAAACCAAAGTTCAATATAGTTGTGATGCCCTTGGTTCACTTTCTCATATGGATCATTCTATATTTTCTCTTCTGCAATGTTATTCAGAACTTCTACTATGGAATTTTCAATCTCTTGGACACATAAAGGATCTAATGATAGGCATATTAGAAATTCCTTTATCTTAGGTTCCAACAATTGCTCTCCATCATGTGGCCCACAATTCTTTAGTCTTATTTGGATATTCTTTTGGACGTTGTTCCTTAAAGACAACTAGAGGATCCTTTTTTTTTCAAATACTCTTCCTGATCTAAGATAAATCATTTAGATCAAGAGGATTTGTTTGAAGATTTTGTACCTCAAAATTGTAAGTGGACTGAGGTATTTTATTATTCGGAATCCAAAATGGTTATACAAGTAGTTGAGTGGAAATGAGTCTTTGGGGTGCTTGTGTAGGTGGTAATGGGAAACGTTGAATTGAGGTCAATTGAGGATGAAAATGAGCTGGTTGTGGAGGTTAATGGTATGAATAACCATTTGAGATTAATATTGAGGATAGTGAGGAAAATAATGAGGATATGGTGGATTTTGTTTGTAAGGCCCTTACAAACCTTGTTTCCAAGATTGGTTTTGAAGTTGGAATTGAGATGGCCAAGGTTGCTAAGGCAAAGATGTGTTCCAATTAATTTGACATTATTGTGCATAACCTTGATATTGTGAATTAGGATATTGCATCATACCGAGTTGACGAGGCTACCATGGTCTTCTTGGCACTACATGATAGGGTTATCCTAGTGTTTGATTTGCTCCTTGGTAAATTGACTTCAACCTTGGTAATGATGGGCCATCTTTAGTAGCATGTGATTATGCACAAATAACCCAAGTTTCAATAGTATCAAGTGGGAATTCACACAAAGCATGTTTCTTTCTACATTTAGGGAAAAATATAAATGAAGCAACATTCTCAACTTTTTGTTTGTTTTGCATTCTTAGCATATCAAGAAGTTCACTTAAATTTCCAAGAATATCTAGCCAAGTTCAGCTTGACTTACCAACCCTGATGCCAACTTACTTACTCTTGGCATAATTGGATCTCAAGGGGATCTGCCATACTTTGATTTCCTCTTGATATGTGCTTACATGATTCACAAATCTATTCAAATGATAATTGAGAAACATATTTGTTACCCATGCATTTAAGAAGATAAATCCATTCATTTGATATAACTCTAACTAAGATATTTTTTAATGTACCAAGTCCTAAATTTATGCAATTTTGTCCTCTTAACATTATACATAAATATCTTTACCAAATCCTCAAGGCTCTCATCTTATTTCTAATTCATTTTAAAAACTTCTTCTCTAATGTCATGATGTATACAATAATCCTTATATTTGGTCTAAGAATAATCTTTTCATGTCATCCCATGTCCTTACAGAATTAGTTCCTAAATGTATAAATCATTTAACAACTCTATCCTTCAATGTTGCTAGAAAAAATTCAATCTTTTAGTGTCTAATAAGTAATGATAAGATCTAAAAAGTATTTCAAATTCGAAAAGATAGGTTTCTAGGCCTTCTAATCTCATACCATGGAAGTTGGGAAGTATAGATGGAAGGATGCTCTTCATATGAACATTTATATCAGTATCCCAAATGAGTAATCCAAAAGGATATTCCTCATTGTCATCATATCCATCCATTTCTTCTACCTCCTTTGTCGCCTCTTCTTCTATCTATAAAAATAGAAATTCATGATGTGGAAGGTGATGTGGCTCTTACTGCACCATATGATTTAGTGGGGGTGGTAGGTAATTGAAGCTTTTGAAGTTTGTCCTCTAATGAATCTACCTCTAGAATGCATTCTAAAATTAATGAAATTAAAATTTTATGCATCTAAGAATGAACGCAACTATAAATGAGATGCAAATCAACAACTTTGGTTAGGAAAAACCCCACAATTGTGATGTGCAAGTTCTTAACTATCGTCTTATTGTTTTTCTAGCTAGAGTTGTATAAATAAAGAGATATTTGAAATCAAAAGTTGATGCCTAAGTATACTTCCCCAACAACGACACCAAAAATGTTGGCCAATTTAATTGTGAGTTAAATTGCTTAGCATTAAAATTTCAATTCAAGTTTGTATACTTGTGAAGTACCCTTGCACAATATATGCTATGAAATCAACTTTCGATTTTAAAAAGAACTCTATTTTATTAAAACCGAGTAATTAATGCATTTACCAAAGAGACTAAAGAATGCAATGAAATAACCATTATTAAACGAGAGTAAAGGAATCCTAGTTATGAGATGAAAATAAGACAAAGTGCAAACACTTTGTAATTAAAGTAAAGATGGTTATTCTAATGAAAGAGCAAAAAAATTATTCTAAGAAAGCAATAAACCTTTGATCTTGGAAAATAATAAATTTAAATCTAGGAAGACAATAAATATATTCCAATGAGATTGGAACAACCATTTGAACTATTGAAAAGTGTTTAAAATTTTGATCTATAGAAAACAAACGCAGTTTATGCTATAAGAGATAATCAAACTTTCAATCTATTCTATGAAATCTTTTTAATTCTTATTCTAACAAAGCATTCAAATTCTATTATACAAGAGACAAATACAAATGGAAACTAACTAGCAAAGCAATTGAATTTGATCATTGAGAATTTAAAGACTAGTGCATGCATGTGAGACTTAGAGTTCATCGATGTTGATAATGCAATGCAAGAAATATTAATTGATCTATAAATTTGAGATTAAAAATGAATGCAGAGGTAAATAATTGATTTCAAGGATGACTGGTAATGTTTTGAATGTTTTTGGATTTTTCTCAAGTGCTTGAAACTTATGATAAGACAATTAAACAATGAGAAAAATACTTGTAAATATAAGCTATGAAAAATAGAGCATCGAGTATAAATAATAACAAAATGAATGAGAGCAAGAAACAAAAGGAATTATGTTACAATTCCTCATACACAACAGGAGGCCCTCCTGCTAGTGTGTGATTCTTAAGAATACTCAGAAAATGAATAGATCAATCACAAACTCCATTCATTGAAATGTAGCCATAGAACTAATAAGTTTTATTAACACAGAAGTGTCAATACAATCATAGATTCAAATCAAAATACAATCCATTCCCCTTCATCAAAGAGATTACAACATTTTATAGATCTTTGAAGCAATAGGAAGTTCAAAATTTCATTGCATGAATTATAGCCATGAGATCTCAACAAATCAGTTTGAGAATAAAATAAATTATATTTTGAAGGGTTTGAGGATCAAAGATGAGCCCATATCTAATTAAACTTATCTCCTTGCCACAAATTTTCTAAAGAACAGTCATTGCCAATATATTTGGCGACTAGGCGTTGAATGACATATTTGCAAACCATTTGTCCACGTAAACTGGAAAATAATGGTTCAAAGAACCAAGAAAATATCCAAAACTGTAATGAATTTGAGGAAAATTTCTGTGTGGAGCCTAAATTGGTTTTTTTTCCAAAAAACCCATGTTTTTATTTTTTAAATTTGTTTTCATTTGTTCAAAAATTACATCTAAAGTTGACTAGTCAAAATTGCTGCCTTTTTTTCTTTGATCTCATGTTGGAGGTTCACACGAGTGTATTTGGTGAACTTTGACAAGCACAAATCCATGTTGGAGCTTTTAGAAACAAAATACTTGTATCCAAATTCCTTCTAGAATGGTGCTAGTACCTCGATCACGGACATGACTACAGAAACTTAGACAAAGCTACGAAAATTGAACTAGCAAATTGTCATTAGTATAACCAAACATCATTCTTCTTAATTCATTAAAAATAAAGGAAAATTGATGTTAATGAACCACTTAGACATATAGAATCTCAATATGACATTTTGTGACGAATTATGGTAAAATGGTGGAAAATGAGTGAGATGGTACAATGGATAGTTGGAATTAATGGCTTAATGTTTGAAAAAGTCAAGTGAAATTGATGACAAATCAATGACCCAAAAGCAGGTAGGAGTGCAAGTAGGCAAGAGGTTTTGGAGATAGAATGAGTTTTCCAGTAACAGTACTATAGAATGCAGTTAGGTACGGGTGCGAGGAACAAAGAGGATGTTGAGTTGATTTTCTCAAGGAGATTTCCTAGATATTTTTCAATGGAAGATCAAGATCACACACAGTTTTGCAGTAATAACAGAGGCAACACAGAATATCAGCATTATGAGATAAAAGTTGTCCAGTGGAAGCATAGATTGGTTTAGCTACAGTGTGTAGCAGGTGAATTGGAGTAATGCAGTAGCTTGGTAGACAATGATTACCCAAATATTTTCTTTGTAGATATTTCCAGTTCTCAATGGAAGAGGGAGATCTATTTACAAAGGGAGGATTCTAGTGGAGATTGTGGTTATTTTCTGGAAGTGTGAGTTTGACAGAGGTAGTCAACATGTAGTTGCAGAGATCTATTCAGGGTCTCAGAGTGAGGTTGAATTGATTTGGAGGGGACGACTAGATTCCAGGAGGTCAGATCAACTAGAAAAAGTGAAGGAATGAATTTATTGAAGGTTTGCTAATTTTTGGAAACTAGTTGTACCAAAGATGTTCGTGATGGGATGAGATTTTGGGGTTTAACCAAAATCCCAATTCCCAATAATTCGAAAAGATGAAACCACTTCTAATTGCTCCTCTCTAGAAAGCGATATATCTTGTGCTGCACGCTGGCTAAACAATCACATAAACAAAAACATGATATAAACCAAACGCCAAAGTACCTTTTCGCGGTATCACTGTACGCAATAGTTGGGATTTTATAGTTCCACTTGGCCAGAACTCAAGATAAAATTTAGGACTTCTCAAAATAACAGAGCCGAAGTACAAGAGATTCTGGCTCCCCTGCGTTTACTGTCAACACGTACAACAATCACAATTAAACGATATTAACTTATTTATAAAACACATAAGCGTATAAAATTAACACAGAACATGAACACACTTTATTATATATTTACAGAACAATTACAAAATAAGGCATTTCAGCCTTAAAAACGAGCTCACGCTCGGCTACATCTAGCTCACTCACAAATTTCCTCACAAAATAAGATATCTATTACACTCCTATTGCATTACATTTATATAAGAAGTCTTAGGATGGACCGATCCTATCCTCTCCTGATTTTTCTCCACAAAAACTCTCCAAAAATCGTGCATGGCTGTTAACAATAGGAAGTCTATCGAGACTTATCCATTCTTTCTTTAATTTTTATTTAACTGCTTTAAATCGGCTTTAACTCTATTTTGAAGTAGATTTTTCTATTTTTCTCCTTCGATTCAGCTTCGCTGGTCCACGTCTTCATCGCTCCACTTAGATTTTTCTTTAATTAAGAAAAGGGTGAGATGCACCTGCATCAGACTCCCGAGGCACAAAAATTTATGACCTCCTGGTCATATGCTTCTCCTTGTCCTTAGCAATTTTATCCACTGCATTCCTTCACTAGAACTGCTTCCATGATTTCTGTGAGCTGCAACCAACCTCTACAGTAACAGTCTCCTCTGTTACATGATACCTCACCAAGCCCATGCACTCGGTCTTTTGGCATCCTTCTCTAGGTTGCTGCAAATCTTCTCACCTTCCGCTGCCGCCATCTGCATAAACTCTCCAACTTTAACATAGTTGTACCTCTTTCCCCTTCTGCTCGCATTCTTCTTTCTTCTCTCAGGAATCCTTTCCCTGCTCTGATACCAAAATGATGGGATGAGATTTTGGGGTTTAACCAAAATCCCAATTCCCAATAATTCGAAAAGATGAAACCACTTCTAATTGCTCCTCTCCAGAAAGCGATCTATCTTGCGCTGCACGCTGGCTAAACAATCACATAAACAAAAACATGATATAAACCAAACGCCAAAGTACCTTTTCGTGGTATCACTGTACGCAATAGCAAGGATTTTATAATTCCACTTGGCCAGAACTCAAGATAAAATTTAGGACTTCTCAAAATAACAGAGCCGAAGTACAAGAGATTCTGGCTCCCCTGCGTTTACTGTCAGCACGTACAGCAATCACAATTAAACGATATTAAATTATTTATAAAACACATAAGCGTATAAAATTAACACATAACATGAACACACTTTATTATATATTTACAGAACAATTACAAAATTAAGGCATTTCAGCCTTAAAAACGAGCTCACGCTCGGCTACATCTAGCTCACTCACAAATTTCCTCACAAAATAAGATATCTATTACACTCCTATTGCATTACATTTATATAAGAAGTCTTAGGACGGACCGATCCTATCCTCTCCTGATTTTTCTCCACAAAAACTCTCCAAAAAGCGTGCATGGCTGTTAACAATAGGAAGTCTATCGAGACTTATCCATTCTTTCTTTAATTTTTATTTAACTGCTTTAAATCGACTTTAACTCTATTTTAAAGTAGATTTTCCTATTTTTCTCCTTCGATTCAGCATCGCTAGTCCACGTCTTCATCGCTCCACTTGGATTTTTCTTTAATTAAGAAAAGGGTGAGATGCACCTGCATCAAAGCTAATGATGGACCGGTCTCTGGCTCTAATGTCAGTCTTCCCAATTTGATTGAAATATATTCTATGTTTCCGGTTTGGTCTTTTTTCAATTCCTTGAAGTCATCAGTCATTAAATCTTCTCCTTGTGCAATAATGGAAAGCTAATAATTACTGTCACAACCTAATAACAATTCCGCCTTGCTACAATTCAATATCTATTCACTGTTTTCAACATGAATGAAACAAGGTATATATATAATTGGCGCACAAAATTTTAGAAGGCTCACACATCGCACTGCATTTCACTGTTTTTGTAATTTATACAAAACACGCACAACCTTCTAAAAAAACAACGCAACTCACACCATGTAATATTACCAAATAAACGCTGTGGAAATTAAAATTGCAGCGTATGGGAATATGGTTGGACAGCGCAGTGTATAGGAATTGTTTTAACAACCACGGTCCCTCTTAATTGCTTATGTAATTGCCATGGTGTATAGTAATTGCTACAACATTCCACATTCAAATTCCACCGCTTCCAGTTGATCTTACAGGCATACAATTATAAAATAACAGACAGTATAAACACCGTGGGGTTTGTCAAGCACCTCCAAATCATTTTTATTCAATCATCCATTTATGAACAGCGCAAAAATCCCTTTTATTACACAGTTAAACAGTATACATTTCACACAGGTCCGCACTCGCCTTCCTATCCAAGACACTCTGTCTTTTTCCTTTGAAGAGCTACGAATACATTTTTTTTTTCCCATTGTTCATGCATAAAATTTCTAATTCTATAATTTTACCTGAAAGGAAATCTTTCCTACTTAGCAGCTAAGTTTTTACAACTTTTTCCTTTTTTACTCATAATGTAAATCTTGATTTAGTACAAAAGCGGCTTTTACCTAGTAATTTAAGCTTTTTACCATTTAGAAATTTTTATTCTCCATGCTAATCCTACTTTTAGAGAAAAGATAGCATGTATTATTTTTTTTCCTATTTTTAACTGAGGAAAAAACATATTTTTAACATAGAAAGTGCAGGGTTTTCTCTGAGTCGCCTGCTCCTGCATCAGACTCCCAAGGTTGAAAATGATCATGATCTCCTGATCATGCTTTTTTTATCTTGTCCGCCTGGATCCTATACTCTGTTCTGCAAGTCCCTATTTGTTGTTACTTGCTGCCTTTCTCCAGGTCTCCATATGTTATGCTGTCTTGCTCCATTAGCTGCACTTTCATAATCTGTCTCTGTTTTCATCTTGCTGCTGCTTCCGATGTTCCTCTTCCTTGCTGATGTTTTCCGCTGAGATTCTTTCAACATGATTCTTCTAATAAGCTCAATTTCTTTGTCCAATAATTTTTCAAGCTGCTGATTTCTTGCTGCCTGCTGAGCTAAGACGTCTTGCTCAGTTTGTACTGTCACCCGCTGACTTCTTGCTTCTATGCTTATTTCTGTTCTGACTGCCACCCGATCATCCACACCCTCTTGTCCTCTGGAACAGAAAACTTCTTCACTCCTCAACTGAGTCAAATGTTCTGCACCAATACCTGCACTCACAAAACACTTGTTAGAATAAAAATCATAAGGCATCAGTGCCTTACTTCCCTCTTCCATCATTTCAGTATACTGATCCCAATCATTCTTGAGATTATCACTCAATCTATCCTCAGCATCATCTTCTCCGAGAATGCCTCTGTATTCTAGAACCTCTTTATTTTCATTCATCTCTGTCTTTATATTCTGAATACTTATCCTCTGTACTTCTAGCCTCTTCTCTAGAACATTTAACTCATGCCATAAACTTATCATCTCTTTTGAGAAACTTTCTGTGCAATCTTCAATACTTTCACAAGCCAAGCTTTCTGTTGTTACTATCTCCTCACCTGCATTCATGCACAACTTGTCAGTTTGAAAACTACAAGTTTTATCAGTCTCCCTTGTCGGTTCAGATACCAGCTCTTCCAGCTGATCCTCTTCTTCGTTTGCATGAACTTCCTCTTCCAACTCAGCTGCTCTGAGTTCTTCCTGCTTCAACTGTACATCCACTGTCTGCTCCAAGTATTCCTTTCCTCCAAATAACAGAGTTTTTGAATCAGTCTTCTGTCCTGGTACATCTGCAAAGGCAACAATGTATGATTGACACCATCCTTTCCAAATTTGTAGGTGTTTCTCTTCCCATCATGCATGGATGCCCTGTCATATTGCCAAGGTCTTCCAAGCAATATTTGACACACATCCATAGGCATCACATCACAAACAATTTTATCTTTGTACTTGCCCACTTGGAATTCTACTTCACACTGTTCACTTACCAGTAGCTGATGTCCCTTTTGTAACCATGACACCTTATACGGTGTTGGGTGCCTCCTTGTCTTCAGCTTCAATTTCTCTACTACT
>APFE030363464.1:4499-30701 GCA_000404065.3 Pinus taeda | reverse complement strand
AAGAATTGTTCATTTGTGTAATGTAAAAGAGGTTGCCCCCTCAAAGAGGCTTATTTCTAAGGCATTGATCTATCTTTTCTATCTTTTTGTGAGCTGGTTTCCTAACACATTAGCCATAGCATCCTAAAATTCTTGTTCTTTCACTGCTTCTTCAAAAGTGTGTGGTTTAGGTTGTATAAGGTTGCTCATTGCTACACCATATCCTTGATATCGACATGGCTTCTTATGTTCCCTAAAGGTTCCCCTTGCAACAACATGTCTCTCAGCATCCTGTAAAGTGCTACAAATCCATAATGGTCTCTTCTTGGCAAGAGGATCATGCAGAGGGGGATCCAAGGGGTCCATGGGTCCCATGGGATCATCATCAATATTAGGCACTCACCCAATCATAGGATGTAATTGTTGTACATTCATGGAATCATCCTTTCTCCCAACCTTCATAAGGGGAGGAGTGTACCTTTCTTTCCTAAGAGTAGTGTATTCATCAAATGTCACATCCTTGCTAAAATCTATATTCCTTTGACCAAGTACATATATTCTATAAGCTTTAGAATTTTCACAATAAACAACAAAAATTATTTTCATTCATGAAGCATCTAACTTGTTCCTTTTGTCTTTCGACACATCAAAGTAGAAAAGGACAATATCCTCAAAGGTCTGAATTCAGGCTTTACAAATGTGAAAACTTATTTAGGAGTCTTGTCACCAAAGGTTTGATGAGGAGTCCTATTTTGACCATCGATAATCGTGTTAACAACTTCTCCCCATAGAAACTTCGACAACTTTTGATCATTCAACATAGCTCTAGCTACTTCCATGTTAGTCTTGTTCTTCCCTCCGGCTACACCATTTTTCTCAAGGTTATAAGGTATGATGGTCTCCTTCTTGATTCTTGCTTTCCTGAAAAGTCAATGAATTCATTTGAAATGATTTCTCCTCCATTGTCAAACCTAAATATTTTGATCTTCTTTCCTATTTTATTTTTCACGAGAGGCTTAAAGTCCTTGAACATATCAAATGCTTGGTCCTCTTTCTTCAAGAAGAAAATCCATGTCTTGTGGGAGAATTCATCCACAAATATTATGTGGTACAAGTAGCCACCAAGAGAGGTCACTGGCATGGTTCTGGATAGTTCATAACGTATAAGTTGAAGTATTCCATTGGTCCTACTTTTACTAGAAGGGAATGGTCCCTTCCCATGTTTTCCACTAGCACATCCTTGACAAACTCCTTCATAATCCACATGAATCTCAGGCATCCCATACCATGTTTCTCATACAAGGAAAGGCTTTACAGTGAAGGTGTATGGATCTTTGGTGCCATAACTCACATTGATGATTACTATCATGGAGCAATGCTAAGATTGGTCTTCCATTGAATTTATCAAGTCCTTAATTCTTGATCCCAAAATGAAGACTTCCCTCAAGCTAGATTTCATTAGCCAAGTGAGGACCTTTCCATTTATGAAGGCAACTTTCACTCCTTTGTCCTCCAAGGTAGATACAAATACAATATTATTTGTCAATCTTGACACATACATAACGTATTGTAGATGTATAGTTTGACCATCATCCAAATGAAATGAAACAAAACCAAACCCTTTCACAGGATAAGTAGAATTTCCCCAACAATGATCCTCAAATTGGACTTCCTCCCAACTAGGTTTGAGAGGACTTATCTATAGTTGGTGAAATCTCTAGAAGGCCCACTATCTACCAACCAACTATCAAAAGAATCTGGAGGAGAGGAACTAGAAAGATCATAAATAAGAAATTATTCGGATTTAGTATCAGTTTCATTATTATCATATCTTGAGTTCCTTGATCTCTTGGGAGGAAGACAACCTTCTTCATGAGAAACAAGAGCTTATCTTCTTCTTCTATTGTTAAACTTGTTTTTGTTGTAGCCACGAATATTGTTGTTGGACGTTGGAGCATTACCATTCTCCAAAAAATCTCGAGCATAATGACCATGCTTGTGGCAATTGGAGCATTGAACTTTTGACATGTCCCTTTTAAATTTCCTATGGGATTCCTTGTATGTTGGAGCAAGCTTTCATGAGTTATATGGTCCTCCTCTTTCTTTCCTCTTCTTGGGTTGAGCAACAAATGCAGTGAGTTCTGCTTCTTCATGCTTTTGAATTCTTCCTTTAGAGATCATCATGGTCTCCTCTTCAATGCACTTGACCAATAGCTATTCAAATGAAAGAAACATGACATTGTTGCTAATTGTTGTAATATATGTTTCCCAAACTGGAGGAAGACCTCGAAGTGAGATAAACACCAGCTCTCTATCAGACACAATTTCACCATTAGCCAAGAGTTGATCTTGAGTTGAGATATCCCCATGAAGTATTCTTGTATGGTCTCACACTTGTTCATTTATATATACTTGAGTTGATTCTTCAAAGAAATAATTTTATTCAAGTTGTTGACTTCATACATCCCAACCAACTTATCATACATTTCCTTTAATTTCTTCAACTTTGAAACATAAGTGATCAAATGATCTCTCAAAGAATCAATAATAATTTTCTTAGCTTTGAACTCACGTTTTTTGTACTTGGACTTTACATCAACAAAAACATTTTCCAGAAGCTCAAGTACCTTGCCTTCAACATATTCCATAACATCATTTTCTTCCAAACTCAAACCTAACCTGACCCTCCATGGAGAAAAGTTTGAAGATTCATTTAACCTCCTCAATCTTGAAGTATGAGGTAGACATATTCAACAACAACTAAGATCTTATTCAAAGGGGTGATTGCTCTTGTTTCCTGGGGCTTTCCTTCACCTCAACTTTGATGCCACATTAATTTTTCAATGTTCTATGTTGTAACAATCACTTTAACAAATTCTTCTTTTAGTAACAATCATTTTTCCAATGTATTTTGAATCACCCAATGACAGTAAGAAATTGTAGATAGAACAATAAACAATAAGCACAATAGAAGACAAAAGACAACCAATATTAATGAGGCACAAAGATTTAGGTCAAAGACCAAGGAAAAAACCCCATAAGGGGGAAAATTCAACCAAATTATTTTTCTATTAGATGTTCATAAAATGTTCAACAGAGATACATAGTCCAAGTACATCCAACAATAACTCAAATGTCAAAGCTTTGACTTTTCAAGTCCACCAAAACAATATCCAATAAAAGATGAGATAAAAGTAAAATATGGTCAAATATCAATTTAGAAACTTTAATCCATGTTAAAGCCAAAGTCAACAAAAATCAACACAACCCTAACAAGCCAAAGTCAACAACCCATAACAACTCTAAAGATTTTGGTTAACCAATCAAATAATGTGACCTTTTTTTCTTAGTCAAACTTGATCAAAATAGTCCAAAATCTTTTACCACAAATTTTGGTCAAAGACAAAGTCAACTTGTAGAAACCCTAGCTTAAAATCTGTGGTCAACATTGGTCAAAGTGCCTAGAAAATTGTGTTCTTCCTCTCTTTGAATTCGGCCTTCCAAAATAGATCCAAAAATCAAGTGAAACCAAGTGAATCCACCCAAAGTCAATGTTAGTCAAAGGTGCCAAAATAGAAAGTCAACGCCATGGAAAATTTTAAGGATGAAAATTTGTCTTAAAGTTTAGAAACCTTGGCAAATCTTACTAGTCCCCAAATTGCAAATTACGTTGATATCTTTGTAAAAACATGCAAATTTATAATAGTTTTATATATAGTCTTTATACAATTTTGACAATTTTTAAGTTAAAAGAATTTTATACTATAAAATTTGGGCGAATCATTTTTAGAAAAAAAAATGGAAATTGACGACTTTTTTTTTTTGGAAAGACAATGGAAAATTAACCCACTTGCAAATATTAGCTCCTAAAATTTTCCATGGTCAATGCAGTTAATAGAAATGTCATCTCTTTCCTTCGCACGTGTGAACTAAGACCCTACAATTTCAGAGCATATCAAACCAATGAAGAAGAATGAATGTGTGATGTGATGCCTCTAAGAGATGTCAAGCATGGTTTATTTATATTTGGTCTTGGGGGTCGAATTTATTCTTTAGATCGACTTGTACCTTTTAAGTTGACGTGGACCCACATTAAAGATTATATTTTACCATGGGCAAATTTAATTTTTCCAAGGGCAAGAGGGGTCTCCATAGGGTTTGTTGGGCTTCTCCAAGGAGGGAATTTCTCCCTCAACTACTAAGTTTCAATACTTATCATTGATGAAAAAGGGAGAGGTAATCAAGAATGAGGAGAAATGATTCTCAGAACAAAAGAGGAAGTAGTATAGAGTTGCCATCAGTGCCAAAGGGGGAGAATGTTGGTAATGTTGGAATTGATGTCAAATGGCTATGATGTTAATTGAAGACTAGTTCCAGCGATTCAAGGTTGATCTAATGAAGGTGAATTAAAGTGATTTGTAAGTGTTGTAATGTGTAAGGTTGATCCAATGAGAATTTATTATTGTAGATTGAAAGGTTGATCCAATGGCGGTTGATTATGAACAATACATGACTTTAAATTTTTTGTTTTATTTTGTTTTATAAACAATGTAAATTTATTGATTGTCTTACAAACATATGGAACATGAGAACTTGAGAATAAAGTCTAGAAAACTTAACATTTCCCTTGAATATTATTAGTTTTGTTGGAAATTATAACTAGTTTTGGTTTTCATAATTTTTCATTTTAGTTATATCATTGTATTTTATTTAAAAATCAAAAAGAAGAAAAAGAGAAAAATAGATTATTATTTTACCATTTAAGCATCTTCTTCATGCTACTAGGATTTGTTGAGTCAAAGAGTTTAAGTCTTATTTGGACCTATTGTAAAGAACAATAAAAAACAAAAAATTTGAATATGTAATTTGGATCAAAATTGCCTCTAGATGCCAAGTCAGCCATGCCCCAAAAAGACATGTCTATTCGAATCCCTCTGGAAAATATAAATGGAAGGAAAGTTGAGCTCATTTGGCACACAAAACTTGCACAAATTGGTTGTGAAATATCGTGGAAGAAGCAAGGCCGAAGTTTTAAATTAACAAGTGAAGAAGGGTTTATATTCATCTCAAACTCGTAGAAGTTTTGCCTTGATGTATCTCTTGTTGAAGATCTACTTCTAATAATTTATATGTTGTCGGTCTCTTTCTATTGATGGATTTGATATGTGGAAGGAGAGATTAACTTGGCATCTAGAAGGTTGGAGTATTTTATGGTCATAGTTCTTTGATATCTCACTTTGATCTGATTCTATAAGAAGATAATTTTTTTGGGTTTTCCCTAGCTTGGAGCCTATATCTTGTGTTTATCTTTCTCTTGTGATTTTCAAGTTTATATTTTGATAGATTTGATGAAAGAAACATAACAAAGATTAATAAGAAACCAAAAAAAATCACAAGCAGTTATCAAAGAAAGAGAAATCTACCCTAATTCATAAGCCTCCTGATTTCTCAACATGCTATCAAAGCTAAGGTTTGCAAAAAGAGACTTGAAGATCACTCTGTTTGAAGTATGAAGCATCATGTGGCTTGACTCGGACTTGTTCTGTGGCATGGTTTGTTTTTTGGGCTCGCACTACTGTAATATTTGACACGCATGGGCTCGCTCTATACATAGTAAACTCACACTACTGCATATTGCACACCATGTCTCTGAATATATCATATCACTCAGTGAGTCGTAAATGCATTCTTTTGATCGCATTTTTATAGTAATTCTTCGTGATGTCATGTTCAAGTGTTTCTCTGTGCTTGTATCAATAAAGGCATCATATCTAAGTTTATTGTGGCTTGAAGTTATACAATGGCTAGCAACTTTGGTTTGCAACATATAATGGCTTGTATCGGTGGTTGTATAGCATCGTTCTATATATCAGAGGCGTCGTCATTATATTTGCCTTGTTCTATGGGTTGTTCTACACACAGTGGCTTGTAGCAATGATTATGTAGCACATATACTATACTTTATCTTTTTTTAAGGTTCGTATCATCGCATCAATGGCACCAAGATATTCTATACTTTGTTCTCTAGCTTCACAGTGATATCGCAGTTTATAATACTCGAAATTACATCTCCAAGGTATGTGCTAGGACTACATTCCTTATGATATGCATTACTCCTAAATCACGTCTTTATGACTCATTTGGCATTATATGGATCACAATCGTGAGGATCACATTTTTCTTAGTTCGCAATGAGAACACAACATTTGCATCATCTTTGGTAGCTCATACTTCTGTTTGTGGCTCAATTATCCGCATTCATCTCTAGAATCGATATATAATTTTGAAGGCTCACAACTTTATAGTGATTCGTATTATTATAATATACCAGTATAATTTATGGTAACTTGCATATGGCAGTGGCTTTTCTATAGCTCGTTGACTTATGGAAAAACTCAGTATGAATCACTTGTTTTATGGCATGACCCACATATGTCCTATGGCTAGTTTATGTGGCATCACTTATCATAGAGACACGCAATTATGCTCGCACATGTTTGTGAAATGAATCTACTATGGTTGATATATATACTCAGTGACACCATTACACAATGGCATCCCTTTTATGGTTTCATATTTGTAGCATCACTTCTAGTGTTGTGGCTTTGATTGATATTGCACTACAATGACAATACATTGGCACACATGCATATAATTGAGGATTGCTCTAAGGAACACATTATAGAGGACTATGACTTGTTTAATATCATAATAGTCTATGGCTCACATACTCTACTATACTACAGTGGCATCGTATACTTTCTAGCATCTTCATTGTGCTCTATAATTCATCACTTACAGTGGCTCTCCATTTTCAATGACTATGATTGTGTGACTTGGAGGAATGACTATAACATATATTTTTTTACATAGCAGATCATTGTGATGGTTTGTGAAGTATGTATATCACCCATGAGAAGCAATAATCAATGAAGCCAACCTGAAAGGCATAAGTTTTTAGAATTAATCCATAGTTGAAAATACAAAAATTTGAGTCCATTTATTTGGGGAAGGGACCTGAACCATGAAGACTGAGATATTAGATAGCAGCTACAAAGGAATTTTCAAAAATGTATTTGTATATCATACCCTAGCTCGAAGGATGATGAACTAAGGCACCTGTATTGAAAGATATGTTGGAATTTCAAAGTCTAACCCATTAGAGATTCTTCATATACTATATGGTTTATGTCACCTACTTGTTTAATTACTTAACAAGTTATTTACCATGTAAATACTGAAAATAAACACATGTACAGTATCAACATTTACAAATCATCAACTGAAAGAAAACAAGCACACAAGTGACACCGTTATTTTTGGACCAATGTCCCCAGAAAAACCCAATGCGGGAAAACCGGTGCAGCTATTCAGAGGGTTATATTATTATGGAGTTTATCTCAGTACAATTGGGTGCCTAAACCGGCTCACCTGACAAAGAAAAATACACAACAACAATACTTCTAATCCATAAACAGGTATTCAGAAAACATGTCCCATGAAACTCTCTCAGGCACAACTGAAGCTTAGCGTTGGCCCTTCTAGCCACTGTGTCAACGTCCTACTAACCTGCGTCAGCCCCAGGACCCTCTGCGCCAGCACTTTGAGGCATTGCGCAGCCTCTGTGTCACTCCCTCTGCCATCTACTTGGATGATGCAGTCCCTCTAGGTTCTGCGTTGCCTCTGTTGGCTATGCGTAGCTTGGACTGACTGTTGCTTTGGCTCTCTCCGCTTCTATGCTAGTCTCCCAGTATTGTCCTGCCTCTTTGCTTTATACTCACTGCCCCTTGTTATTGATCATTGATTCAACTTTTCTTAGGAACCTCGCTCTAGCAAAATGAATGACTGATCACTTTGGTGTGTTCTCCAACGGACCCTCAAGCCTCCTCTTATACTTTTCTCGTTGGTCCTTCAATGGCCGAGATTAAATCTCTAATCAATAGCTAAGATTATATTTGGCTTGATCCATGACTTTTGGAACCTTCTAACCCTGTTTTATATTAATACCTATTAATATTTTATTTTTCCTAAGTTTAGACTTAAGAACTCCATTAAAAATATTAATTATTTTAATATTTTTGAAACCAGTTAGAATATGCCCAAAACATTTCTGGGTCTTGGATATCTCATGTGCTTTAGCCTCTCCACCAATTTTCATGGCTAAAGCACATCCGATGCTACCCCAAATCAAGACTCCCTCTTAGTGAGGACTATACTCTAGTAACACTCCTCACTGAGCATCACTCTAATTATTTAGCACTGGTACCTGTGTTGATGCTAGGCCTCCCCACCCAACATCCTCTGCACTGTTGCATCCTATACTGCTACTCATGGCCCTGCCACTACCACTGCTACATTTGTACAATAGCTCCCTCTACATCTGTGTTGCTGCTGGTCCATCCTCCCAACACTGCATCTGCACTGCATCCCCCTCTCATCATGTTGCATCGTGCTATTGTATACTGCTACTGAACTACAACTCAGTTACTGAGAAGAAGTAACTAATCCACCCAAGTTCTGACATCCCTGACAGGCTAGAAACACTCCCAATGTTGAAGCTCCCTCTACTACTAACAAGTGCTCCCTCTAGTAACCTTTGTGCTGCTGCAACAACTCCTTTCATCTTGCACCGTTGCACACCTTTATGTGCCATCCTACACTGGTGCAACACTCCCATGCCTCTCGCATTGTTGCAGCCTACTAGCCTCGCATTGGCCCGGGACTCCTACACTATAGCACTCTCTGTCGCTCGATCTGCATCTGTCTCTACCAACATCCGCCAGTCCTGCTACTCTTCTTTGGGGCTCCCGTAGCAAGGTATAATCGAAGAGGTTGGTTACCTCAAGGATCCTGCCCCTCATCGCATGTAGTCCTCCTGACTACAGCTCAATGTCTCCCCACTTCTTCTCAAGTGGCACATGAGCACTCATGGCACAATCATCCTCCTCCTCGACTTCTTTCTCTGCCTTTACAGGCACTGCCTTCGAGTCTGAAGCATCTCCCTTGCTCTTCTTCCTAGGACATTGGTTCGCAAAATGACCCAGTTCCCCATAATGGAAGTACTTGACCTTGGAGTGGTCCTTCTTCTTCCTCTTCTCCTGCTTCCCTGCAGATGTTAGAGCCGCATCCTCTTCTTCCTCCTTCTTGATCTTGACGCCCTGTTCGCTACTCCCCAGCTTAGTTAGCCGTCTGATCTCTTCTTGACGAAGAGCCACCTAGAGTTCTTCCTAATCTGGAAGTCTCATCCTGCCCAGTATGCTCTGGAGAAATACTTCCCAATCCTTGGAAATTGCGTTCAGTGTGGTCCTCACCATCAATTCCTCATCCGACGTGGCCCCTATGGAAGTTAGATAGTCACGAATTTCCTTCAAGAAACCGAGTAAAACATCTATCTGCTCTCCCTTCTGCATCTGGTATGCCCTTAGCTAATTCTCCAGGAGCATCTTCCTCTGCACGGAAGTATGCTAATATAATGTCTTCAAGGCATCCCACATCTCCTTTTTCGTTTCCTTCTCGGCAATATGTGGTACCACATGATCCTTGACCCCATCAAGGATGATGCACTTAGCCTTAGCCATTGCCTCTTTGTACCTTTCATTAGCTACCGAGTCAATTGTGACAGCTATCACTCTCATGACGAAGCCCTTAAGGCGATGTTTGTCTAGAATGGACAAGATCCTGGCCTTCCAAACCACAAAGTTGGACACTTCTTCTAGCCTATCCTAATCTCTTAGCCCATTCACGACCATTTCGCTACTCTTCTTTCGACTCCTCTGAGTCTCTCTACTTCCCTTCTAGATGTCCTCAATTCAACTCCTACTGAGTCTCTCAACTTCTCATCTGGAAGTTCTCAGTTCAACTCCCTCTGAGTCTCGATTTCCCTTCTGGAAATCCCTCTACCAACATCAAGTTGCCCCACTCTGATCGTTTGTGCAACTGCATCACTGATATGGATTTCTTGGCTAGAAATTCGCCTCGGTGGCAACTCCCTCCACCTTGGTCTTTCCTTGTTAGGTATTATTCTAACCATAGTACCCCACCAGCTTCGCTCCACAAATTACCGACAACCTCTTATACCCTAACAACTGAAGGATTGAGCCACTTGGCTCTGGGCAATCCAGTCACTAGCATATCAACTCCCCTAGCCAATTGCGTCACCCTCCTGGCCTCTGCGTAGCTCTGCATGAGCTTGATTCTGCCTCCCTTAGCCTCTGTGTTGCCTTTCTGTAGCCCAAAATGATGACGCAGTCCCTCTACGTCACTCCTTCCTCTGTCACCTTCTGCAAGGATCAGCTCTGTCACTCAGGACAGTTGAATCTGTTGCAAATACTCTACTCGGATGATGTCTTCAGTTTTCCTGTGATCTGCAACCATGCTCCAATACCATGTTGGAATTTCTAAGTCTAACCCGTTAGAAATTATTCATGTATTATCTGGTTTATTTCACCTACTTGTTTAATTACTTAACAAGTTATTTACCATGTAAATACTGAAAATAAACACAAGTATAGTATCAAAATTTATAGATCATCAACTGAAAGAAAACAAGCACACAAGTGACACTGTTATTTTTGGACCAATGTCCCTAGAAAAACACAATGCGGGAAAACTGATACAAATATTTAGAGGATTGTATTATTATGCAGTTTATTTCAGTACAACTGGGTGCCTAAACCGACTCAGCTGACAAAGAAAAATACATGGCAACAATACCTCTATATCCAGAAATAGGTATTCAGAAAACCTGTCCCTCGAAACCCTCTCCGGCAC
Organism: Pinus taeda; assembly: GCA_000404065.3. Lineage (NCBI taxonomy): Eukaryota > Viridiplantae > Streptophyta > Pinopsida > Pinales > Pinaceae > Pinus > Pinus taeda. The sequence continues at coordinate 19,952 of APFE030363464.1, read as the reverse complement.
AACTGAAGCTTAGTGCTGGCCCTTCCTGCCACTGTGTCAACCTCATGTTGACCTGCGTTAGCCCCAAGACCCTCTGCGTCAACCCTTTGAGGCACTGTGCAGCCTTTGCGTCACTCCCTCTGCCCTCTGCATGGATGACGCAGTCTCTCTAGGCTCTACGTTGCTTCTGTTGTGCTCTATGTGGCCTGGACTAAATGTTGCTCTAGCTCACTACACTTCTATGTTGGTCTCTCAATATTATCCCTACCACTTTGCTTTGTACTCACTGCCCCTCATTGTTGATCCCTGATTCAACTTTTCTTAGCAACCCCGCTCTAGCAAAATGAATCACTGATCACTCTGGTGTGTTTTCCAACTAACCCTCAAGCCTCCTCTTATACTTTTCTCGTTGCTCCTTCAACGACCGAGATTAAATATCTAATCAACGGCTAAGATTAGATTTGGCTTGATCCATGAATTTTTGGACCTTCTAACCCAGTTTTATATTAATACCCATTAACATTTTATTTTTCCTAAATTTAGACTTAGGAACTCCATTAAAAATATTAATTATTTTAATATCTCTCAAACTGGTTAGAATTTGCCCAAACCATTTAGGGGTCTTGGAGATATCATGTGCTTTAGCCTCTCCACCAATTTTCATGGCTAGAGCACATCTAATGCTACCCTAAATCAACAAGATATGTATTTATTGAAAGATAATTGGACTTGACAAAGAAAAGATAGGGTAAAAGTTGCATAGGTATGTATAATTGTTGTGTGCATTCCATGAAATGTGTCAAGTTATCTAGCTCATGATGGTCATTTGAAGAATAAAGGGTCTAGAATTTGATGATATGTTAGGTCATGTAATCATATGAAATGAATGACAATATCATTAGGGTTTTACAACGTTTTATTGTTGGACAATTGGAATTGTTTGGATGGAAAATGGCAACGAGTGTACTGGCATTGATGTCAACTAGATTAGCATTGATATTGGTGGCATAAAATGTGTTGGCATTGTTGATGACTAGGTTAACATTGGTTTGCATGGTGATGTCAAGCTCAAGGGGAGTCCTATGGTAATTGTAGCCTTCAAGTAGAGAACCATCATAGTAGTGAGATATGCAAAGAAGTTATAAAATGTTATAGCTATGATGGTTTGTTGGTCCAGGATTTGGAGGATATTTTGCCTCAAGAAATAAACTCAAATTCTCCTAGAAGCAGGGTAGATGGATAGTTCTCAGAAATAGCTTTCCAACGGTATGTTGAATTCCACAAATAGAATCATGGATTGAGAAATCGTTTTCAGTCAAAGTTAGGTTCCCCAAAGTCAAAATTGTCGAGATAATGTTGGTGGAGGACCCTTTAGTGGAAATTTAGTTTCACAGTGTGGCCAAACAAGGCAGATTATCTTAGTAGATCTATGAAAGGAGGTTCATGTGGATGTGTCATAACAGCATTATGGTGGAGATTTTTTTTTGGTTGGCTAGTAAAATGCCCACTTGACATCCAAGCTCAATGGGAGTACTCAATTTTTTTTAAAAAAAGGGCACACAAAGTTGAAGGTTGGGATGAAAGAACCAAGTAATGTGGCAGGCAAAAGTGTAGGTAGTAAGAGTGTTAATTGGGAGTGTTTGTAGAGTGGGGAGGTCCCATTGCACAACTCATCTCGACGGCAATACCCAGAAGAATCAAAGTGTGCACGATGGAGAAGGTTAATATGGAAGCAGTAGGCAAACGTGCCTCTGACAGCAATGGCTGAAGGCTTATGATTAGTAGAAGGATTGTAGTGGGAGGTCCCCACAACCACATCATCCCAGCAGAGTTATACCAAGAATTAAAGGTGCACACTTAGGGAGCACGTAGGATTTCATATGTCCAGGATGAGGTCAGCAACAAGGAAGCTCTGTTATTGGAGGAAGTATGTAGGGGTTGGTCTCAAGTGCCACTTCATCCCTGTGGAGTTTTCCTGAAAATATTCAAAGCCATGCATAAGGGAGAACGTGGGATGATGTATCATTGAGATGACGAAGCATTACAACAATTAAGAAGGGGCTCGAGATCCCAATAATTTAACAAAGGAATTTGACACAAAACCAAGGCCTGGGAACCCTCTTTCTTTCTTCTCTCTGACAAGAACATGGCAGCATTTTATTGGCCAAGGTGATGTCATCATGATGTTAGTACAAGGGGGCATGTGGTAGGAATATTCAACAATTTTGTGTGGCCTAATTGGTCAAATATGGGTGACACTTGTCACCACTCAAGAGGCGCCACATGGGGTTGATGATGTAAGAATGACATAATCCTAAAAGGGCTACCCTGGAAGGATTATAAAGGTGCACAGGCAAAGTCTTCAGGCTGACGAGGCATTGGGCATATGTGGATTGACAACTCATTCTGGTAGGATTATAATTGGTGTGCAAATGCAACAGTGGTCCCACCGGGACATCCCATCCCAGAGGATTAACCCCAAAACATTTCGAAAGAGGGCAAAGAGGGAGCTTTCGAGCTGATTGGGTATTGATACATGAAGGCACTATAGTGCTGGTTGCAGTAGAGCTCAGAACTAATGACAACGACATCAGGCGGTCCCATTAGAGAAGTAAACATGTAAGTCTAACCTAGGAAGATTTCTTAAGGTGTAGAGGAAATGGCTGGGATACAAGCATCAAGACACAATGGAAGAGATCACACTAGAAACAACCAATGGGAGGAGGCACAGGGCAGTAACACTAGACACGTAAGCTTGTAAAGCTTACCACAAAGGAAACAAACAAACTTCGGGAAATATCATCGAGGTAATGGAGACAGGAGACAGAGTCTTTTTCTATCGTTTAACAATACCATCAAACGACAGAAGGCATGACTAGGTCATGGTTTTGAGGTGGTTTCATGTTTTAAGTGGCCATGGGCCTTCACAAAAATTACAAAGAAAAATGCATCGGGATGGGAAGTTTGGAGGCTAAGGTTGGCCCAGGAATCGATCATGTGGGTGCCATGTGACCAAGGACACTGAGATTTTATGTGCGAAATTTAATTCCTCAAGGCAAAGTGTTGTGGAGTTTGAATGGGTTGGAAACTACTTTCGTAGCATTCCACCATACTTGATAGTTCTGCCATAATTGGCTATGGCCATAGTTGGCATTTATCAAAGCTTAAAGCACAATGTTAAAGGCATGGATGAGTGGAAAAAATTAGCAGAAGTTCTCCATGTTTGGTAGGTGTTCCAAATGTGGCATTGCACCACAATTATGGATAATGAATCATATAACTAGTTGACAACTAGATATCGCTAATGAAGTCATTAGGAAATGCCAAAAGCTCTAGATCAAGTCAATAAGGACCGTAATTGCACAAAATGAATTAATGGGGTATATCTTGAATAGAATCAAGCTACCATTGTTCTTATTTTCATGATAATAAGAATTAAATAAAATATTGCTAAGTCTAGAAGCTATGATTACAGACTAGGAAATCCATGTTTGAAGTACATGTTCATCTCTGTGAAGCAATTAAGAAGAATGGAGAGCCTAGATGTAGTCTACAATTTGATTGAGAATTAATTCTTAGCATGGATAAATGCTCAGGTGCCCATTCATTGCATTAATTGAGCTACAGTGGCCATGTTATTAGACACAACAATAGAATGGAAAGCAATGCTATAGTACACTCTTGGGCAGTGTGGATGGCAGCAGAGACAACACTGTTCCCTATGTAGCAAAGGAAAAAATCCCAAGAATGGAATTGAGAAAGTGGGTGGAATGAAACATAGTTGAGAGAGTCGAGTGGAGATCCTTGTGAGTAAGAGAGTTGTTGTGAGAGGTCAACTGTGTGTATGCTACAAAGAGAGGTCGATAATGCCTATGCATAGGAGAAATTCCAGGCGTTCTTGTATAGAAGAAGAGGGATGAGAGCAGAGTACAAAGTGTGTGATGTTGTTGCAAATTAAGAGTGTGCATGTGTTGCTATGAGAGGTCAAGAGAGCTTGTGGAACATAAGGAGTTGAGAGTTGAGTGTATGTTGCTGAGAGAAGAGGGTCAAGATTTATGCATTTGCGTGCTACTGCAAATTGAGTAGAAAGAAGAGTGTTGCATGGGCTAAGCAAAGTGAAGGTTACAAAGGTGAACAAAGAGCTAGAATCAAGAAGAGTGGTCGCCAATTATAGTGAGCAGAGGTTTCCTTTTGAGTGTGGTTTGGAGCCTACATAAAGGGAGTTGGTGCTTCCATCTAGTGGGTGTCTTAGGAGAGCCTAGAGGTCGGTGCCTCTTGCAAGTGGGTGCTTGCATAAATCCATGAAGTTAGTGCTTCATCGTAAGCTAATCAGGTATCTGTAGAAGAAGGGAGTTGGTGCTTCTTGCTAGTAGGTGCTAGAAAACAATCAAAGGGAGTTGGTGTTTCCTATGAGTGGTGGCTCACAAACATTGGTGTAATAAACTAGGAACTCATATTTACATCAAATAACAAACAGTCTTTGGCAGTTTTTCTCCCTGAATGGTTTCCATGTTAAACCTCTCTATCTCATGTGTTTGTTGTTCGTGGTGTGTGTTGATGTGTTGACTTATTCATGTGTCTCTATTATAATTGGTTGTTGATTGCTCTCATGAATGATTTCCAAGTTTTAATGTTAAATATAATTTTGCATAAAAATAAAATTAGCCTTAATACCAATTCGGCCCCCTCTCAGTATTAACATTGTTTCCAACAATTGGTATTAGAGTTAAGTTCCTTCAAGAAAAACTTAACCACTTGAAGGTAGATCAAAAGGAAATAATGGCTAATCAAACTTGGCTATCACTAGAGGGAGTTTCATTTTTTAATGGATTAAATTAAGAGATATGGAAGATTAAAATGTAAGCCCATTTGACGTTAATCAATGAATATATTTGGTTTTATGTGGAATAAGGAGAGAGGAATGAGTTCAATATAGAGGCCAAGAGGATTATCATGAAAGGGCTATCAAAGCTATATGTTGATAAGATGAGACATTGTGAGACAACAAAGGAAACGTTTGACAAATTGAAATCTATCTATGGAGGAATATAGAGGTCAAGAGGATTATCATGAAAGGGCTATCAAAGCTATATGTTGATAAGATGAGACATTGTGAGAAAACAAAGGAAACATTGGACACATTGTAATCTATGTATGGAGGAGATAGCAATGTGGCTCAAGAGAAAGCCGAAGAACCTTGATGCTCAAGTAGTGAAGCAGAACATGCATATGTTGGCATTGGATATAATAAACAAAAGAGGAGAAGAAAGAAGTCAAATAAAGCATCCCAGAAAAAAGATGTTGAGCATATTGAAGATCTTCCTCCTAATGCACAAACTATTATTCATCACTCTTAAGAGGATGATGAAGAATCAGATGAGAGGCGATGCTACTCATAAGGTAAGTTATTTCTTTGTGATAACTATGAAGATATAGGTCACTTAGACACTAGATGTACACATTCCTTTTCTGAAGATAAAGACAGTCACACATCTAGTTGTTATGAAGAGAGACCTATATTTGTAGCAATATCTAATGAGGGTACTATTGAAGCTGCTACAACACCCTACAAAATGTTGGCTTGCATTCAAATTTCAGAGCCTTCCTTAGCTTTTCCACTGATGGTTGCAAATAGCCATTCTTGTTCCATGAGCTCTTGTAGAGTCTTTACCCCCTTTTTCTTGTCTAACCACTGGTCCTCTTTTGGCATTTTGATTGCTTTTTCAAGCTTGTGATCTTGTTCTGGCGATTTTGAAGGTTCGTATTTGTGTGCATGAGTTGTCTTCGCTCTGTGAAAAATGCTCGTACTTACACACATGGAAAACTTTTGGGGCTAATATTAGCGGGTGAGCTAATTTTCCATGATTTTTCCAAGAAAAAGATTCGCAAATTTCCATTTTTTCTAAAACTGATTTGCCTAAACTTTACAATCTAAAATTATTTTTCCTTAAAAATCAAGAACAATAAATACATACATAATCATTATAAATTTGAATAATTTTAGAAATATATCAATAAATATTTTATAGTTTGCATATTAGGGACTAGTGAGATTTATCAATTTTTTTAAACTTTAGGATAATTTTCTCTCCTTCAAATTTTCCCTGATCACACACAAAGTTGTAAACATTGTTGCACAAATTTCATCATGGTCATTTAAAGGTCAATCTCAAGTGTCGCACTTGTCACTCTTAACCTTAAGATAGTCTCACTGAGCACATGTTTGTCTTGTTCATTTGTGGTGTTCAATCGTCGAGTCATGCTAAGTGTCTGATCACAATGTCACATCTACACAAACTCACTTGCTCTCGCACTCAGCCATTTTTCCTGAAAATCTGTCGATCGTACAAACCCCTTCAATCGAATCCCAACTGAGCTGCACTGTGAAGTCTCAGCTCTCAGTGACCCTTCTCTGCTTCCCAAAATTGTGTAGTGCTTCAGGTTGTCCTTCAGGGCAGCTACACTATCCAATCTTGGAAGTGAGTAGGTTTTCTGTCTCCAAGAATTGCGCAGAAGTTGTCTCCAAGCCCGATCCAATCTGCACTTCCCGCAAGATTAGTTATCAAGCCTCCCTCTGGTCTACCAAAAATCGGCACTGCAGTGTGACCCGAAGTTGAATTGCTCTCCAAAATTGTGCAGACATGCCTAGCTAACTCCCCTACACTGCCTGCAGAAACTGCACAGTCATGCTTAGTCAAGCCTCCTGCTGGCTTGCACTACTCTGCTCTTGAAAATTGCACAGCTCTGACTAGTATACATTCTGCTACACCACTCTTCACTGTTTTCGGACACTATGCATTGCTTATTGTCCCACACTATCTCTCAGAAATGCACAGTCATGACCAGCAACTCCCCACAGCACGACATGCCCCACTCTAGGAAATTTTGCAGAAATTCCGACTAGTGCCCCCTATTGCCCCACTCTGTCTTCCTCTGAGAAATTGTGAAAATCCCCAGTTGGACCCTTGAGTGACCCACTCTGTCCTCTTCTTGAATAACTGTGCAAATCTGTCCAACAGTTCCCTCGAACACCCTGCCTTGTCTTCCTCCTAGGAATTGCGCAGTTATGCCTAGTTGGGTTCCACCTTGCAGCTGTCACTGTTGTCATTGATTGTGCAATTTTGCCTCCTAGTGACCTCTGCGTAGTTTTTCCAAATAGTAATCTAGAGCCGCTTATCTTGGCTTGAGCTGTGTTCTATGTAGTTTCAGTGTCTTGTCCTCCCTCCTGATCACCTGGACCTGAAACCGAAAACAATGCATCATGCTAGACTAGGAGATTTTTGGATTTGATGTCATCCCGTCATGAGTGAATTGCAAGAACAGGTACACTGATGGAACATGGAGCAATGGAGAAGACTTTCTTATAGTTGAACGAACGTAAAAGCACATTGAGCAACAAACAAAAGGGATACATATGCACTAAAGCATCAAGCAAGAATAATACCATCAAAGGCCTCACAACACTTTTCTATGTGGAGGTGAAGACACAATACACCGAGAGCACATCCATCACTCAGTAGCATAGCATCTTGACATGGACACCATAGTCAGCCAATACATGTCCGTAGTGTCATGTCGATTTGTGTCATGAGCTGTCTCAGCCATATCACTACTATGGGCCATACTTGTTGTAATCAAATGTAATGTAAAGTGAAAGTCCAACGGACGCACATATGAAGTTGAAGAGTCATGTCAGTTGAAAAATTATAGGAATTTGAACGGTCATAAGGGAAGCCCAAGGGTCACAAGGGTCAAGCATCACCCTTAGCTATATATACCCCCTCATTGTATGAGCAAAGGACTTTTCACCTTAGCTCCTCCCACAGCCTTGAAAGTTTGTAGTCTGTTCTTTGAGGAGCGAGGAGTGGCTCCAATGTCCCACTATTGGGGCTAGTGATGTATGGTGTATAGTTTTTTTTTTTTTTTTCTTAAGTCAAAAGCCTGTCATCCATTTTTAATACTATTATTTAAACGTTTGTAATGCATGTTTGCTTAACCTGTACTAAGATAGTTGAACTACTTCAGTTATTTAGTACTTACATTGTTGAAGATGTGTTGTATTATTTATCACTAGTGTCTCATCCGTGTGGACTACTCCGTAGGAAATTAGACAGACCATTCTTGTTTTCTTGGTTATAATGACTGTCACCCCTGTGAGGACTACTCCATTGGATGGTGTACATGTTTTCCCTTGCACCTTAATTTTAACAATTGCCACATCCGTTGTGGACTATTCTGTTGGATGCCGGATAGACTCTTGTTGTTGTCGCGTGTATCTCTCCTTAGGTGGTACTAGTACCTCTCATCTAGAGGCTCACTTTTACCCTCTCCCTTACAGTAAGAGAACCCAGACATAAAGTTACATTATGCACTCACCAGGCATACTCACCTTGCTTTCTTGAAGTTATAATCATAACATTCTCATGTGCTGAACAACAAGAGCTAAGGAAAATATCTAAGATAATGGCAACTGGTCCACCATACTGGATGGGACTCCTACACCAAATGGTGTGAGGTCTAGTTGGGACTTAATACTGGGGAGATCCCCTGAATGTTGGCGGGTCCAACACCGTCAACATTTCTAGCGCTAGAAGGAGGGACTCCAATAGTTTATGGATGAATGTGCTCCCAACCCCTATTATCTATCATCTGGTTAAGGCAGTAACACGAGCTCCCTCTCTCCCACACTTAACTCTGAAGTTGGTTGCTCCTCACCTCCCTAATCCAAGCAAGAAATTTCATATCATCACATCTGTGTTGTCTGTCCCATCACCCGTCATTTTTCTAAGGTTGTTGGACTGATTCCAGGTGTACACACTTTTCCCTCTTCATAGAGGAAGCAAAAGACTACAACCATAGGAGTGGTAGTCACATATGTTGAAGAAGTAATCCTCGCCACTCTTTAAGAGCTGGCAAAAGTTGTTGAAAACAAAGATAAACCTCTAGTTTTCCTAGATGGGGAAAAAGATAACATCATACTCTTGGGCATGGGTTCTGGCGGAGGCAATAGAGAGAAAGACAATGAAAGAGGCAGAGGTAGAGACGAACCAACAGATTTAGAGGTTAAACCGTTGGATTTAGAAGAAGAGGAGGAGGACGAACAAGAGGACAATATGGCTGATCAAAATATAGAATGGATGACACAAGGCCCATTGGCACTCCCAAGTGTCTTGCACAAGATGCCAAGACATGCAGAGAAGTTGTTAACAAAGCAAGACCGTGACAGAGCAGTGAAGGCGAAATATCATCTAAACACGTTCTACCTACATCTATAGACACTCGAGGTACATTATGACGATGTTGTATGTAGATTATTTCCATGTGCGTTGGATGGCAGAGCAGTTGTATGGTACCATAGCCTTCTTGCCAACTCCATTCAGAACTGGGGGGTGTTCAAGAGAATTTTCCTTGAGAAGTTTGCCGAGGACAAAACCCCCACCATGTTGTTAAAAGATTTGGGTAGTGTCAAAACAGAGCAGATGGAAAAACTGAAAGATTTTAACCAGAGGTTTGACAGTACCTGGAACAAGTTTACTGCAGACACCAAACCTCACGACTCTATCACAGTTGACTACTACACGTCTGCACTACAGACCAACATTGTGCAGTTCATCAAGAAAGCTACGAAAACAACACTTATGGAAAATATCCAAGAGGCAATTGATGTGGAGAAATACCTACGCGCTATTGGAGTCATTGTAGATGACGAAACAACTAAGGAATACAAAGACACGGGCAAGAGGTCCCAGACTGTTGTGAGTAAGGTAAAGGAAAAGGAAGCATGTGAAATCAAAAACCTTACTCGTCTCGTCAAGTCCTTGACAACCTAAGTGTTCGAACTCGAGCAATAGACGATCGATACAACTGTGAGTAGCAGGCCTCCCAGATTCGCGTAGAAAAAGAATGTGACATCAAGTAGCAACAATAGCCACCTAGCTAAATTTGCACATAGGTCTAACATTGTGCTCCACATGGACAAGATTGCGACGAATCACTTATCCACAGTCCACGAAGACCGACATTCAGAAAATACTTGTCCAGAATGGATCCGAGTGATGAGCACCATGGCTACAAGGTTGACTAATCATTTTAAAGCTAGTGAGTAGGTTCAGCCCGAAAATGAAGATGAAGAGGAAGTTGTTGCTTCTGATGAAGCTCCAAGTGTTGGGCATGTAATCAAAATGTATCAATGTCTTAGCGCTTCCCAGAAGGAAAATACCAACAAGGAGCCTTCGTGTGATCGTCCAACCCCAAAGCAGAATAAGTAATACAATTTGAGGAGTCAAGGGGACCTCATTGTTTTTAAGATACCGAGAGAAAATGTAAGACAACATATGCTTAGAACAGTAGACCCACCGGTCATGTCAACACAGAAAAGACAAGGCAAGTCTAGGAAGACAGCTACAACTAAAAGGACGTCCTTGGGTAGTAAATATAAATGCAGCCCACCAGAAAACATGAACACAATTCTACCCCTGGATAGCTCAGTGAGTCTCCCCACTCTGGATTACAACATTGTTCAAGATATGAAGGAGACCCATGCTAACATCTTCCTTTATGAGTTAACCAAGCTCATGGGTCACAGGGATATTCTTCTGTACGCACTAGGGAAAACCTCCACAGATAATGTTTCCTTTTCCAACAAGGGACCAAGTAAGCCTCCCAAATCACTCGCATCCATGCTCAACACGCTTCGCATGGAGGAAGAAAACTCACTCTGCCCACTATTTTTGCTATCATTTGAGATATTTAACTTCAATGTCCACAACAGTTTGGTTGATTTTGGCACTTAGGTCAATGTCATGCCACTCTCCATCGCTAAACAAATCAATGCGCGATGGAGAAGTACAATTGTGTAGATAATCCAACTTGACTGAACATGTGTACCAACCATTGGTGAACTCTGGGATGTGATCATCTACTTATCATCTAACGGACGAGTTCACTAGTGAATTAACATTGTGATCATGTACATCCCGAAAGCATATGGTTCATTACTCAGCAGAGACTGATCCAGCAAGTTGCAAGGATACTTTGCTATGGAATAGTCACACTTATGGCCACCCCACAAGGGCATAAACAACCAAATCTGAGTGTTGCCAGAGAAAATATATGAAACATAATGTTACTCCCTTGGATGGTCAAAATGAACCATTGGCTTTCGCAGAAGTTATGTTCAACAATTGCTTTCTGGAAATGTAGTTGGGGTGTTATATTGCATAGTTGAGCCCCACCCCACTAGACACAGTTGAGTCTCCTTCCTTGCCCAACCGACGGAAATGAAACCTGTACAGTACATTGTAATAGTAGTAGCAGTAGTGTTAGTAATATTAGCATGGAAAGTAGTCCTTGCAATGATGACATGTTGACCTTGTATTTCAACAAATCCAAGGCATAGGATGGCTCTGGAGCCGAGTGTGGTTTGATAGACCCACGACAAAGGAAACACTTAGTCTCAATCCGCTTGGAGTTCGAGTCCACAAACAACACTACCAAATATGAAGCACTCGTTTTGGGCTTACAGAAATCCATGAGCCTCAACGTTGTTGTGCTTAAAGTGATTCAGATATCGTGGTACATCAGGTACGTAACACCATACATTATGTTTCACCACGTCTTAAGAGTTACCAACAAGAGGTATGGTGACTTATCTCTAACTTCCAAGCTTTAAATATATTTTATAGAATGCATAATGCAATTGCAGATGCTCTGGAAAATGCAGCTCCTAGGATGACACCACTTAGGGATAGCTTTATTGTTGAGATTTTGTATAATCCATTTATCCATGATAATATCACTAACTTACTCGTTTTTTATGATGATGAACAGATACTGAACTTCATGGGAAATGCTAACGTCTTCAAGGATGCATCGATTGATGAAGACGACCATGAGAAGTCTCTACAAGACACAATTTATGCAAGTAAAGGCAACCTCATCCCCAAGGGTGTGGTTTCACTCGAGAAGCTATATGACTTCCACAACTGCTTCCAGGGACCCAAGAACACTAAAACATGGTTCCGCACTGATGCACGAACAGATTAATCTGGGCATAGACAAAGATCCAAAGTTTTTGAATCTCGTTACATGTTGCACATCGAAACAACGACAAGCCATTTTCCGCCTATTCAGACAGTATCATGATGTATTCGCATGGATGTACGATGACTTGAAAACATATGACATGTGAATAATCCAACACATCATCCCAATCAAGGAAGGGGCCAAACCATTTCAGCAGAAGCTCAGGAAAGTGCATCCGTCGCTAGAGCCCCTAATTCAGAAAGAGTTGACTAAGTTGTTGGATGCTCAAATCATTTACAAGGTTCATCATTCTACATGGGTTTCAAACTTAGTTCCTTCCAGAAAGAAGTCTGGGGAGATCCGCCTGTGCGTTGATTTCTGAAATCTGAATCATGCCTAGGACAAAACAATACCCTTTTTCATCCAAGGAACACATCTTGCAGACAGAATTTGGAGCAAAAATGTTTTCTCTGTTAAACAGTTTTTCGGGATATAACCAGTGTCTGGTAGCAGAGCCTGACAGAATAAAAACAACTTTTCATAACAAGTGGGGTACATTTTCTTATCAAAGAATGCCATTTGGTCTGGTAAACACAAGCACAACTTTTCAACGTGCTATGGACATCGCCTTCCGTGGGCTCATCAGACAAAGTGTGGTGGTCTACCTTGATGACGTAACAGTTTTTTCTAGAAAATGGTCAGACCACCTGCGCCATCTTAAGAATATCTTCAAGCGATGTCGCAAGAACGGGATATCCTTGAATCCAAAGAAGAGTTTATTTGAAGTGTTTGAGGGGAACCTCCTTGGCCACATCATTGCTAAGAGTGGGATCAAGGTAGATCCAGATCGAGTCCGAACCATCATGCAGATTCCTCATCCCCTGAACAAGAAATCCAAGCAGTCCTTCTTAGGGAAGATAAAATTCCTCCGAAAGTTCATCTCAGATTATCGGCAAATTGTCAAACCAATATAATAAATGATCAAGAACGATGCAATTTACAGCTGGGGGAAGAAGGAAAAAGACGCATTCGCCCATATTAAGTAGGAAATAGCATAAGCACCTGCACTATACAACCCAGATTTCAACAAAGATTTCTTACTTTACATATTCTCTTCCGACACTTCACTTATTGTAGTGCTCACTCAAAAGGATGAGCTTTACAACGAACGCCCCATCTCCTTCATGAGCGCGAAATTGCAAGGACCCGAGCTCAACTATCCCACCATGGATAAGCAAGCATATGCAGTATACAAGGCGATGAAACACATCAAATCCTACCTATTGAAAAATCATTACATAGTCTTTGTGCCACACCCAGCATTCAGGTCACTGCTTGTTCAACAAGCGCTGGGTTAAAGACGTGAGAACTAGATTACAGTACTACAAGATATGATCTTGATATCAAGCCAGTTCACACCATCAACGATCATAGTCTTTGTAGAGTGGCAGTGCAAGCAGTGCATGTGCAAGAGGAAGAATACGAGCTCGTCAGTTGCGAGCAAGAAATTGACATGTACAATGTAGAGCGAGCACCTCCCACTTCGCATGGTAACTCTTCGTACAAAGAAGTGTGCCAGTGCCTTGAGCATGACACCATGCCCTCTCACCTTTCTATGCAAAAGAAGAGGGAACTCCGAATAAAAGCCTTATCTTACCAATTGGTGCACAAAGTTCTTTAAATAAATCACCACAATGGCATCTTGCTTAAGTGCTTGGAAGCATAGGATTTAGAGAGTGTTACGTGATCTGCATGACGGACCAGTCAAGGGTCATTTCGCGGGTAACACAATAGCACATAAAGTCATGAGAGCCATTTTCTACTGGCCCACATTGTTCAAAGATGCACACACTTATGCCCACAAGTCCTCGGCATGTCAACAATATGAAAACAAAACTCGAAGACCAGAAACCCCACTGTAGCATGTTGCAGTGGATGAACCATTCCAATAGTGGGGCTTGGACATCATTGGGGAAATTTTCCCACATTCATCAAAGCTTCACTGCTACATCCTTACTGCTACGGATTACTGCACGCGGTGGAAATAAGTAGCTTTGCTCAAACAAGTGAATGACCAGGAAGTCATTAGCTTGCTTTAGCAGAACATCATTTTGAGGTTTGGCGTTCCTGTATCACTTGTTTTTGACAATGCAACTTACTTTTCTTTGTTGAGTCTTTATGATTTTGCATTGCAATATGGTATTGTGCTAAAGCATTTAGCTAACTCCTACCCACAGGGAAATGGTCTTTCCGAATCTACAAACAAAAATATCATTCGCATCATAAAAAATACCATTTACTCTGAACAATAAAACTAGCATTCTGCTCTAGTGAATGCTCTTTGGACTAATCGAGTTACACCAAAACCCTCTCTGAACACATCTCCATACTTCCTCACATACAGAAAAGAAGCCACCCTCCCACCAAATATCTACTGGCCTACCATCTAGTTATCCCAAGAATCCCAAGGTGTCATGTCTATTAATTCAGCATAGGATGGACACATTACACAAGTTACCAGAAGAACGGGTGAAAGCTAAAGAAAAATTTACACTCCACCAGAATCGTATCAAGAGATGGTTCAATAGAAAGTTTGCAGGGAACACTAGCTTTAGTGTGGGTGACTTAGTCTTGAAGTGGGATAAACCCCATGAAGACAAAGGCAAACATACGAAGTTTCAGTCCCTGTGGATTGGTCCTTTCACGGTTCATGAAAAACTTGGCCAACACACGTATCATTTACAATCACTGGATGGGAAGATTGACAATCTCCCTGTCAATGGCCAAGATTTAAAATGTTATTTTCGATGATCTAGGGCCATGCCCTGCACTATGTACATAACATGTTTATTTCTTGTTCTAATTTTTTGATTTGGTTTTTTTGCTTTGTTTTTCTTTTCTTTGTTTTGATGTCTTGTCATTTCGTTTGTAAATAAGTGTTGTCTTGCACTGTGTTTTGGCTTTTGAATAAGTATGTGGCTAAAGTTTAGGAGTTTTGTGACACTGCAGCACTTGCCAATCCTGTGTCCGTCTTCTCTGTGCTTGGTTGTATCTTTTGGCCAATGAAGTCTCGAAGGAAAATATGATCCATCTGTAAGGGAATCTCTAGTCAAACCATGAACCTGTGTACAAACTAGGAAACCCCATGCATGTAATGAGTCTTCTGCGTTGTTTGTTCAAACTTATCCAACTAGTAGAAATAGAGAAGGGGAAAATCTAAATGAGAAAACCTAAATCAGAGGTCTTATATGCTTCTCTGAAGGAACGACCTCTCCCACTCTCAATAATTCGGGATCCCTCTTCCACCCTTTTAGTGTTTGAAATTTCACCTCAGGCTGAGAAAGGCAAATCTCAAAGCTACATCAAACCATTCAACCTCGTAGCTAGCCCTACGGGGCAGGAGAAGGCTCTCTCCGGTCTCTCTTGGAAAATTTTCAATTAGGGAGATGA
>APFE030363458.1:0-29209 GCA_000404065.3 Pinus taeda | reverse complement strand
ATGATGCGCTGCGAAACTGCCTAATCATGACGCACTGCGAAACTAGCAAATGAGATTACGCTGCGAAATCACTAAAAGACACGGTGACTCGGATAAGACAAGACATGACTATGGAACAATGATGGGTGGAGGAGAACCAATAGGAGTTGAGTATGATTTGAGTTAAAAACTTTTAAAACTCCATACCCTAAGTGAGAAAAATAAAATGAAATCAACTTTAACACAGACCTTTGTCATCAGACTAGAACAGACAATTATATGCATCAAATTTTTAGTTCTAAGTGATAACAGATTGTGTCTCTAACTTTGGCTTGCTAAATTCCTTGTTCAACGCAGTTTGGATCTTTGTAATTCCTACATTCAGGTGGTCATTAGAATGCTTGATATACCACGTTAATGAGAAATCCTGCAGCATGCTCACCAGTGTAGCCTTTTTAATATTATCATCCACGACACCCTGTGCTTCCCATAATGCTCTCATCGCGAACCAGAATTGGTTCGGATCTTCATTTCCTACTCTAAACACCGGCAGTTTGATCACACTCGCCATACTAAACTACGGTGGTGGTGGAGGTGGAGTGGGTGGAGATGGAGGTGAGGGGGGTGAAATGGGTGGTGATGTGGGTGGAGGTGGTAAACGCAGAATTCTCTATCTTATCAAACTTACCGGGCTTCTCAGAGAAACTTTCGTGAGCTCCTCCTCACTTTCCTACGAGGGTGAAATTAAGGGATTGTTTTCCAATTCCTCAATACTTCCACTTCTGTAGATCTTTCTACTCCGCGTAGTCCCAAACATTAATTTATTTGCATAACCCACTTTTCACACAATAGCATCTTAATCCAAGTGTTCAGATATTTAATATACTTACCTCGCCGTCCCTTGAGAAAACGTCACTCTGCCTTGCTATAGTTGACGGTCATGTCTACCGCGAACTCAGTGATAAATCCTCCTATTATTTGGTCGAGCCAGTGGTCCACAACTCGCGCTATCTTATCTTCTGAGGCGTCTAGTCTACGCACTAGTTCCGGAGTCCACACTATTGGTTTGTTGAGCCTACATATTCCCTGGTTGTTTGCTAACTTTGCAATCCACTCATACAGCTCAGACGGAAAATATGCAAAGAAAATTTTATGGATTTTAGTGTACAAGTAGTGCTCCAACCACTGCTTCTTAGATACTTGTGCATTTCTATTTTCCTATGCCACGAACTGATGAATCTTCTTATCCAACCACTCTTCAATGTCTTTCTTTGTAGGATTCCAGTGGCACAGCATCAGACATCCTTTATGTAGATCCCGGTCCCGGCAACGGAAGCAATTGTTGGCTTGTATGGGCCTGACCTAGATTCAGAGGTGATTTAGCCAAGCAAATCTTGGTACTACTAGCCCTTTCGGCAATAGTCCATGGAGCATGGATTGAGGTCTCACCTAAAGTAGTATGGGAGGGTGCTAGAACCAGGTTTCGCACCCTTGTGATGTCTAATGGGCTTCTAGAGGTCCACGGTCTGGCTTGTCGCTACACGCAGTTGCAATCCCTTTACAACCTGTGATGCGGCTTTCACACAACCCTATTCGAGGAGCGACCCGTATAATACCCAAGATCCTTGCTAATTAACCGATTACTTAACTTGTGTTTGTAAGATTTATGGTCGTTACAACATATTCAACAATCATATCAGTGCATGCAATACATAAACAAATACAAACATAAAGAAGATAATGTAGAGTAAATACATAGAAATAGGAATCGACTTCTCTTTTATTAATCTTCAACCTTTCTTACAAACTTGACACCGCCCTATGCACTCATCTGTAGGGATCTGCGCACTCAGGTGCAGACTCTACTAAGCCTCTGCACACTCAGCTACAATGCCTCTACCTACTACTACAACCCAAGACACTTAGACTCTTCACTAAGCCTAAACCATTCCTTTGCTACTCTCTCTATCCACTCCCCTCTTTACAACTTAGAGCCTCGCTCTCTTTATACAATCCCATGGTCTGCAGACCATGGGTAGGCCGAAATGACTTTAAATTACATTACATTACTTTAGAGTGGGCAACCCTAGGACTTGACCTCTACTTCGCGCTCCGTGCCTATAATTCATGGAGTCTTACAAAACCTTTGACCAAAACTTGGGCTTTTAGCCCCAAAACCTACTGTGGGGGGATTCCATTCCCAACACTACTAGTGTAACCCCTTATTGTTATTAGTTCAACTCCCTTATTATATTGTTGTGCTCATGTAGTCCCCATATTGTTATTATTGTGTCCCATAGAAGCCCAATATTGCAATTGTTGTGCCCTTACATTATTATTTATATGTTGCCTCTGATTATATTATTACCCTTAGCATCATATATATAGAAATGAGGTCTTGTCATTTGCATCATCGAAGGATTTTTCATTTATGTAATGTAAAGGAGGTTGCCCCCTCGAAGAGGCTAATTTTGAAGTCATTGATCTATATTTTCTATCTTTTTGTGAGCTAGTTTCACAACATTTGGTATTAGAGGTCTAAATATCACCAAAGTACTATGGTCCTTACAAGGTGATGCAAAATATTGGTACTATGCCATACATATTGGAGCTTCCTACATCCTCCCGAGTGCACCCAGTTTTCCATGTTTCATGCTTAAATAAGGCTATAGGTGAGAAGCTCCTAGTTCAAACAATATTGCCGAAACTTGACGAGGAAGGAAAAATCATATTGGAACCTTAAGCAATCATGGAAACAAGAACCCGACAGCTACAAAATTTATCATTTTTAGAGTATCTCATCAAGTGGAAGAACTTACCCATCGAAGATTCCACATGGGAGGATGAGAATTTTATACAGAAGCATTCAAAACTACTCAAGTGTTGAGGACAACACTTTTTGAAGGAGAGGGGCATGTTAGGTCCCTATACTACTAGTGTAACCCCTTATTTTTATTAGTTCAACCCCCTTATTATATTTTTATACCTATTTAGTCCCCATATTGTTATTATTGTGCCCCATAGAATCCCACTATTATTATTGTTGTGCCCTTACATTATTATTGTTATGTCAACTCTGATTATATTATGACCCGTAGCCTCCTATATATAGAAAGGACGTCTTGTCATTTGCATCATTGAAGAATTGTTCATTTGGGTAATGTAAAGGAGGTTTCCCCCTTGAATAGGTTTATTTTGAAGTCATTGATCTATCTTTTCTATTGTTTTGTGAGTTAGTTTCATAACACTCTCCCCCTCCAACTCCATCTCTTTCTCCCTACCTCTCTCCTTCTCTCTCTCCCTACCTCTCTCCTTATCTCTCTCTCTTCCTCCCTCTCTCTCCCTTTCTCTCCTATCTCCCTCTAACTCTCCCCCCACCACACTCTCTCTGTCTGTGCCCTCCAACTATGGCATTATCTTCCTCCATCTCTCATTCTCTGCCCCCTCCATTTTCATGTCTCCCTCTCTATTACCCTTCTCTCCCTCTCTCTCTCTCTCCTCTTCTTATATCTCTCTTCTCTACTCTCCTCTCTCCCTCATTCTCTCTCCATATCTCCCTTTTCACTCCCTCTCACTCTCCACCTCTATCTCTATGTATTTTTTCTTCCCTCCCTCTCTCTCCCCCTCCAACTCCATCTCTCTCTCACTCTCTCTCCCCTTCTCTGTCTCCCCTCTTCTCTCTCTCCCAACTACCACTATCTCAGTCACTATCTCTATCCCTATCCCCCCCCCATATCTCTCTCTCCATCTCTCCCCCCTCTCTTTTTCCCTCTTTACCCTCCGCACCCCCATCCATATGATCAAGAATTGTCACGCGATAATATATTTAAGGTATAATATAATAATACTTATAATGGATATGATTATTTTACATTACTCATTGGTGAGTACATGCCTTTGGCTTCAAAGGTTCATTGATTTGAATGAAGGGTGGAAATTTTATTATGGATGTTTAGAAAGCAATTTTAAGTCAACTAGATGTGGAAGAAGAAAAAATCATGTTTAAGATTCTATTTGCTTTGGTTATTTTAAGTGGATGAGAAGTTTAACCCTCTACTATATCAAAAAAAAGCTTTATAACCTATACACCTTATCTTATACTCTTCGAAAAAGAATATTTCCCCATTGAAAATATAGCTATGACCAACTCTCTAATATTCAAGGTGTGAGAATAAACCATTTAGAGTCACTTTACTTTCTTATATAATATTTATATATACATATGCCATATGTGAGAATAAAAAACCCATATGCAGCTTTGAGAATAAATTATGAGTTAACTTTACATTAACATACTTTTGAAAGAAAACAAGGAATATGAATTTACTTCCACACAAAGAAATATATTAATTCCGCATATCTTCCATTTATATAATCATTATATTGGGATACTCTTATATAAATTATAAGAAACATAATACTCGTAGTAAATCTTGAATATCTTCCATAAATAAAGACCTCATCTTAAATAGATTTTAGGATAAGTTTAAAATATATGAAACGTTAACAATTTGACATTTTAAAATCTGTTGCAAGGATTTTGTTTTGACTTTCTTGGGAATGTAGACTATCATTCCAACCAAAATTTAAAACAAAGGATGGAAGCAAATTTATGAGCAGATATTGGTAGGTGTGTGAGAGTGGAATTATCAATGATTAGCATAGTCTCTGAGGCCCACTGCACTAGAGATATGAAATTAATCCAATCCAAAGAGTAAATATCACACTATGCATTGCATTATCACACTATGCATTTCATTTTAAGTGGAGAAACATAATAAAACCAATTCCATTCCATAACAAAATTAATTTGAAATATAGCACACTATCATTTGAAACTGGAGCTTTATTAAGCATTAATTTGAAATATAACACACTCTCATTTGAAACCCGACTTTCTGACCTTTTTTTCACTTCTTTGATCTTCTGATTTTTCTCATAAATTTTGATGAGCGAAATAATCATTGTATCGATATTGATACATAATTTATATAACATTGTATATGTTTTATGTTTTATTTTTAATCGATCCTATTTTATATCATTCTTTAGTTTGTTGGATGAGATGAAATATAAATGTTAAATGTTTATGTTTAAGTTTACAAACATTTATGCCCACACATATCCCCCTATATTGGGCTATAGAGCACCTCTCGGCGCAATAAATGGATTGAAAAGTTCATTTTTATTATAATTAAACTCAGTTTATATTTAGATTCATTATATAAATAGCACTACCATATAAATTAAATGACTAGTAAATGTTGATAACCATCAATCCATAAGAAGCATCAAAACACTTCATCATACATCTCAAGTTGCTGAAATTAAAAAGAAATCATAAGAATAAACTATAATTTTTTTTAAACAATAGTAACTGTTAATGATTAAAAAAAATTAATATATAAGTTAAACAGATATATATATATATATATAGAGAGGAGAGAGAGAGAGAGAGATGAAAATGAAAAACATGTAACAAGATTCTTAATAATGGATATTCAACACCTCTCTATTATGGAGCTTCTTAATTTGCAATAGGCTTTGTTATAATACCTTTGTAATAGGCTTTGTTATTATGGATCTTCTTAATTTGTAATAGGATTTATTATAATAGGTTTCTCTCCCAATACCTTTTCTTATCAATAGCACATGCCCAAAAAATCATAACTTATTTCATATGACACTTGTTCATATGACATTTTCTTTAATTAATGATTTTAAATAAAAGGGAAAAACACATAACTACTTTGGAAATAAATCTCGTCCTTTGATTTGTGTATACTACTAAGAATATTCTAGAATATTCTATGGAGGTTAAATCCCTACCATCCACCTAATAATTATTGATAATTTAAACCAACCTAGATTCATCTTAACCCAGGATCTATCAAGTGTCGAGAGAGATCAAATCTCTTGAGGTGTAAATCTCTTTTTTTAGTGCAAAACTTGAGGAAAGGTTTGCACCTAAAGATATTTGATCCTTCTCGGTGCTTGATAGATCTAGGGTTAAGATAAATCTACGTTGGTTTTATTCATGTGTGGCCATGGAAAATTTGTCAAACATCTAAATATTCTGATAATTTTAAATATTTTGAATATGTCTAAGATTAAATTGTCATTTTAGTTTTAAATTTTCTCAATTACCTTAATTTGTTGAGATGATAAATACTATTAAGAACTTGAATGATGAAAATTTATGAAATAAAAATTTTGAATGCAAAGTGACAATGTAGCAGTGTTGAATGGTAGAAAATGTGAATAATAAGAATGTATTGAATTACAAATAGTCTTCATTTTGATCAATCCCAAACTATTTTCTTCTATTGTTCTTATTGTCACATCTATTAGTTTTTCCATCGTTTCATATGGATAATATGAAAAGGTGGTTGAAATCATAGGTCATTCAAATATTTAACTCAAGATATTGTAGTAAACATCATACATTGTATCACTTGCTCTCCAATATTAATAGTAGCCTTCTCCAATGTCGATCATTGTGACTTATGGAGTGTTAAACGTCAAATAAGTTTCAAAAATAGTTGTTTTCTATTACCTATATTGGATGCAAAGACACTAACAATGTTGAATTATGGAAAATAAGAATAATAAGAATGTAGTCAATGAAAAATAGCTTATAGTTTCAAGAAGAAATGCAAATTATTAACGAATTACTTTGAAAGTAGTATACATCATACATCTAGTCACATCAAATCAGAAATGAACGTCCACACTTAAATCAATGCATCTAATGTGATGAATCAAATAACGTTGGAAATCAACATCCATACTAAAATCAATGCATCTAGTGCAAGCAATAAAATATGATTAAAAATCAACATCCACACTGAAATCAATGCACCTAGTGTAAGAAATCAAATAAGATTAGAAATCAACAACTACATTGAAATCAATGCATATAGTGCAATCAATCAAACATGAATAGAAACCAACATCTGCATTGAAATCAATGCATTTATTTTATTGAATAACATTGCATCTCCCCCTTAACTCGCCCATCTCTCTCTATATATCTTCCCCCTCCTCCTCCTCCTCCTCTCTCTCTCTCCCCCCATCTCTCTCTCCCCTTCTCTCTTTCCACCCTCTATATGTATGTCTCCCTCCATCTCTCCTTTATCTCTCTCTATCTCCCTTCCAAAAACACACACACTCTCTCCCTCCATATCTATGTATCCCTCCCTCCCTCCCACTCTTTGTCTCCCTTTTCTTCCTCTCTCTCTATATTGGTGCACAAGAAAGATGGATCATGCCATATGTGTCTGGATTATAGAGAGCTCAATAAGCTCTTTATTAAAGATAAATTTCTCATTCCTATCATTGATGAATTGTTGGATGAACTGCATGGAGTAATTTACTTCACCAAGTTGTATCTTTGTTTAGGATATCATCAAATTAGAATGAAGACAAAAGACATTTCAAAAACAACATTTAGAACTCATGAAGTTCTTTATAAATCTTTGGTCATGCCTTTTGGCATTACTGATGCACCTCCACATTTCAAGGTTTGATGAATTCCATTTACAAACCCTTAGAAAATTTATGTTAGTATTTTTTGATGATATATTAATATACAGCAAGTCCTAGAAAGATCATGTTCGACATCTTGAAAAGGTAATCAAACCATTGAAGGAGAAAAAATTGTATTCATAACCCCCCAAATGTTTCTTTTGGGTATAGGAAGTGGAATATTTGGGTCATATTGTATCTCATCAAGGTGTTAACATAGACCATACAAAAATTAAATCTATAAATGAATAGAAAATCACCAAAACCTTAAGGCATATTCATGGATTTCTTGGGTTGATAGTTATTATCACAAGTTTTTTAAGAATTATGGGAAAATAACAATACCATTAACAACATTATTGAATAAAGATGCATTCTCTTTAGACTCAAGTAGCAACGTGCCAAGCTCTAGTCTTAGCTACACCAAACTTCACAAAAACCTTTATTGTGGAATCTGATGCCTCAAGAAATGACATTGGTGTTGTTTTAATGCAAGAAACAAGACCCAATGGTTTTGAAAAATGTCTAATCAAGGGAAAATATTTAGAAAACCCTGTTTATGAGAAATAACTATTGGAAATACTACCTGCTCTTAAAAAATGGCAGTCTTACCTAACGGGAAGACACCTCAAGGTAAAAATAGATCATGATAGTCTTAAATACTTCTTGGAACAAATATTATCTTCAGAAGAGTATAAAAAATAGGTCATAAAAATGTTTGGTTATGACTTTGAAATCATCTACAAAAAGGGAAGAAAAATGTTGTTGCAGATGAACTCTTAAGAAGGGATGAGGATGTGGAAGTGTTGCTTTGTGTCATTTCTATCATCCAACCTAATTAGATAATCAAAGAAAGAGATGAATGGAATAATGACAAAGAGGTGTAGACACGTATTCAAAAGTTACTGCAAGATCCCAGTGCATCTCATACACTTATGTAGAAAAATGATTCACTATGGTACAAAGATCGCTTATATCTATGTAAGAAATACAAATTCAAACAAAAGGCTCTTTTGGAATTGCACACCTTTCTTATAGGAGGGCACTCTGGATTTAAAAAAAAAATACCATAAGGTCAAGAAATATTTTTTTTGGGTTGGCCTTAAATATGATATTCAAAATTTTATGGCAGAATGTTTGGTTTTCCAACAAAATAAAGTTGAGAAAATTAAAATCTTGGGTCTTTTACAACATGTTGATGGTGCTAGACCCACCAATATTCAAGGGATCTCCCTAGTATGAATTCCCAACTAAACCTCACACCATTTGATGTAGGAGTCACATCCGGTATGATGGCCTGGTTGCCATTATCTTAAAGATATGCCTTAGCTATTGCTTGTCAGCACATGAGAGTGGTATACTTGGTCTTCAAACAGCAAGGTTCATGTGCCTGGTGAGTGCTTAGTGTAACTTGTGTCTAAGTTCTTTCACTACAGAGGGAGAAGTTGAGAGTGAGTCTTAAGTCAAAAGGGAATACTCCCAACTCTGTTAGAGACACAACAAAACAGGACATGCACAACTTCCAGCTAAGTAGTCCACACGGATGCAGTAGTCACAAACACAAAGTGAACAGACAACACATAAAACAACCATAAGAATAGTGCACGCGAGTGCAATAGTCGTTATAACAAGTTTACAAGAATGAATTTGTCGAGCATTCGACAGAATAGTCCACAGAGGAGAGATAGTGTCAACAACTGATACAACACATTTCCAACAACATATGCAATAAAACAATCGAAATAGTCCAACTATCTTAGTACAGGTTAAATCAATATGCATGACAAGCATCCAAAGAATAGTCTTACAAATGAATACAATACATATGTGAAAATGTTTTGCCATGTTAATAGGCTTTTGAATTAAGCAAAAGTTCCAAGACACATCCGTACACCAAACATCACTAACCTTCATAGCAGGGCCTTGGAACCACTGCTCGCTCCTCAAACAAAAGACTATAGAGTCTCAAGGATATGCGGGAGGAGCCAAGGTGAAAAACATTTTGCATGTACAAATGAGGGGTATATATAGCTAAGGGTGAACTTGACCCTTGTGCCTCTTTGACACCCCTCATGACTATTTGACTTACATAACTCTTCAACTAAAATGACTCTTCAACTTCGTATGTGGGTCTCTTGGACTTCCACATTACATTACATTGATTACAGTAGTGTAGCCCACATTAGTGATGTGGTCAAGATGACTCATGACATGACTCGACATGACAGTGATGGTATGTTCATGATGATGGTGGTGTCCATGTCGAGTTGATGTGTGATGAGTGTGCTCGTGGTGTATCATAGCTTCACCTGCACATGACAAGGTATGTAGATTCTTCAATGGTCTTGGTGTTCACTTGATGATGCATGTGCATGTAACCCATTTGTTGGTACTTGGAATGCTTCATGTGTTCATCTGTTTGCAAGCAAGTCTCGTAGCATGAGCTCCTTGTTCATCTCATTCGTTGTTGCGTCATGTCTCATTCATGTACCTGTATTGAAATCACTCATGATGAGATTACATCAAATCCATAAATCCCCTAGTCTACCATGATGCATCATCTTTCGTTCACAGGTGCAGGTGACTAGGAGAGAGGGAAAGGCTCTGAAACTACGCAAAGCACATTTCAAGTAAGAATGCGAGGCTTCGGGGCACTGTCAAGAAAAACTCTAAAGGGCTCACTAAGAGGACGGGTTGAGTAGTCTAGACAACAGTGACATATACGGGATCTGGCTCATTTGGGAGGCTGAACTACACATTTTTTCTCACAAAAGCAGTGTAGGCAGCAGGAGGTACTCGTAGTGAAAAATGCATATATTTCCAGAGGAGGCCAAGAGTGGGCTGTGGGACCTTGCTGGCTAAAACTACGTAGATCTCGGAGGCAGTCTGCATAGTTTCTAGGCTCAGCAGGGTGTCGGGCAGGAGATGGTCTGTCCAAGAAAACTGCGCAATTTTCAAGAGTGGCAAGCAAGCTAGCATGGGGGCTAACTGAAAGAACTACGAAATTTCTAGAGAAACTTCAGTGACAGGAAACAAGTGCATGTCCCCCATGTCTATGCAATTTATTCAGTCAATGGAGGTAGGCATGTTGACAACTTCAGCACACTTTTTGGGAGAAGTGAAGCCCGGGGTCATCAACCAGTCAAATTCTCTAGTTGACTAGTGAGAGGCTTGATGGATAGGTTTGGAGGAAGTGCATATTGAGATATATTCTTGGGTGAATTTTTCACTATTCTGGGTTACATTTGGTCAGGTGCATTCCAAGATTGTGCAGTGCGAATTGCCTAGGGGTAGCCTCAATCTTTGTGCAATTCTGGGCAACAATGCTTGGTCACTGAGAGTTGAAACTGCACAATGTAGCTCAGTGGAGGTCCAACTAATGGAGGGTGGTCCGGTTGACAGATCTTCATAAAAATGGTTAAATGTGTAAATGAGTGAACTCATGTATGCATTACCTTGTGGACACACACTCAACATGACTTGACGACAAGACACTTCCAACCAACAAGACAACATATGCTCAGTGTGACTGACTAATGGTGAGAGCGACAAGTGTGACACTGGAGATAGATCATTGAACGACTGTGACAAAACTTGCATGACATTTCATACAACTCTGTGTTTGAGTGTGACAAATGCTTACATAGCGAACACAACTTGTACACACAAAGACATACCTTTAACATAGCGAGAACAATACTCAAGCATGACATTGCAACCAACATGCTAAAAGACGATCAGTGAACGGTCAATAAAAGAGGGTGTAAAGACTCAACACGAGCTCATGGGATGAGCCTAAGTGTTTGCAATCATCAAGGAAAAACCAAGGAAATCTTTGAGATTTGGATGCAGGCCAAAATTTGCAGGGTGTTGCAACCATTACAACACTTGGCAACATAGTGGTTGAATACCATCTTCTCTATTTTGGTTCATTGACAGCACAGGGCCTTGGTCTATTCTGGAGTATTGAATCGTTATGAAGTTTACTTTGGTTTCCCCACTTACCCCATGAACAAACATGGTTCATATTTTTCCAACTCATTCAAACACAACAACAAGTTTAAGCTTGAACACAGAAAATAAACAATGCGAGAGCATAACACATAAAACACATATACATAGAGATTTCCCCTGGATCCCAAAACCGGGACTACCAGCTTGATTTTTCATTATTTTCCTTTCAATGTTACAATACATATTTATACATGTTGAAGCATCCAATACCATGGACCGAAACCCATCACGTCCAAAACCATGGACCGAAACCATTGCGTCCAAAACCATGTGCAAAAAACATGTGCAAAACCATAGGTAGGTCTGCCCAACCTAATATAGGGTCCAAAACCAAAATTTTCTGGGGCATTTCCCCAAACCCCATAGAGTGGGGTTACTTGCACCCCTCAAACCCGCTGTGACTCTCCCCGCTACACCTTCGGCGCAACAAAGGGGGGGCTCTGTGCCCCTTCTAACCCCCCAGTTAACTACGTGGGCTAGTCGTGGAAAGAATAGAACACAACCCAAAATTCTCCCACTTGTTGTTTTCTTTCCACAGGGTGCCACAAGAGATCTTAGTCATTTGTCCAGCCCTGCAACTTCCATTGTTTCTTTACACCAAGAGAACTTCTCAGAGCTAACATATTTTGTCAACACATCTGCAATATTCTTCAAAGTGTCCACCTTTACCAGCAACACCTTTTTGTCTTCTATCATATCCCTCACAAATTGATACTGAACATCAATGTGCTTTGTATTTGAATGATATGTAGGTTCTTTGCTAAGAAAATTGCACTTTCGCTGTCACATTCTATCCTTATAACTACCTGTACTAACCCCATACTTGAACACAATCTCTGCAACCAAACTGCTTCCTTTCTTGCATGAGTGGCTGCCATGTATTCTACTCTGTAGTAAGGTCACTACAGATTGTTTCTTACTCATCCAACTGACTGCACCTCCAAATAGGTTAAACATACCCACTTGTAGATCTTCTCTGATCCAGATCTCCAGCCTAGCCTTCATCAACAAAGCCACGAATATCCAACACTCTGTCCAATCCTGGTCTTCCTTGGTAGCACAAACCATAATCACTAGTGCCACACAAATACCTGAAAACACACTTCACTGCTGTCCAGTGCTCCTTCCCTGGTTTTGACATAAACCTGCTCAATACTCCCACTGCATGTGCAATGTCTGGTCTAGTATAGACCATTGCATACATCAAGCTACCGACTACACTTGCATATGGAACACGAGACATATCCTCTTCCTCTTCTTGTGTCTTGGGACATTGTTCAGTAGATAACTTTACACTTAGAGGATTAGGAACCTTCACTGGTTTACTATCCTGCATATTAAACCTTTGCAATATTGTCTCGACATTCTTCCTTTGGTTTCACTAGAGCTTCCTCTTTTCCCGATTTCTTCTAATTTCCATGCCCAAAATATAGTTTGCAGCAGCAAGATCTTTCATGTCGAATTTGGAGGACAATTTGGTCTTCAAATCCTAGATAATTTCTTTGACATTTCCAACCAGCAACATATCATCCACATACAAGACCATATAAATAACACAGTCACTAATTAATTTAAAATACACACAATGATCTGTTTTGCTTCTGGTGAAGCCAAGTCCCCGTATAAATGTATCAAGTTTACAATACCACATCCTTGGTGACTATTTTAACCCATGCAAAGACTTCTTTAACTTGCATACCAGTTCTTTCTTACCGTTCACCGCAAAACCTTCAGGTTGCTTCATGTAGATCTACGCTTCCATATCCCTATGAAGAAATGTTGTCTTCACATCCATCTATTCTACCTCAAAATCAAAGGCAATAGCAATGATAAAAGTAATCTAATAGAAGCTACCTTGGCAACAGGACAAAAAATATCACCGAAATCAATTCCCGACACCTAGGAATAACCTTCTGCTACCAACCGGGCTTTGCATTTCTCCACCTTTCCTTCTATATTTTTCTTCTTTCTAAACACCCATTTGCTGCCAATAGGTTTCCTTCCAACCAACAAATCCACCAGATCCCAAGCCTCATTTTTGTGCAAAGATGACATTTCATCAACCATGGCCTCTTTCCAAAGTTTTCCATCCTCTAAATCTACTACTTCCTTCACAGTTCTAGGATCATCATCAGTAAAAGATAAAGAAAAATTTGAACAGAAAGAAGATGGACTATACCTTTCCAATTGCCTTCTTTCTCGAACTGATCTTCTCATGCCTAGAGTTTGTGGCTCTTCATCTTCTAATTCCTCCTCTGTTGTAGAGTCTGAATCTTCCTCCTTAAGCTCAAACTCTATCTTCTCAGGTTCCTTTGGTTGGAATTCATGTTTAATAACATATTTCACCTCTCTAAACACCAAATCTCGGTTGTACACAACCTTCCTTATTAATGGGTTCCAAAGCTTATAACCCTTTAAACCATCCTTATACCCAAGATGCACTTTTCAGATTTACTATCCAACTTTGTTCTTTTCTCCTTTGGAACATGTATGTATGCATCACATCCAAATACCCTTAGATGTGAAAGAGAGGGTTTCTTACTAGTCCATACCTCTTGTGGAGTCTTATCCTCCAACACTGATGAAGATGATCTGTTGACCAGGTAACACACAATCTCCACCACCTTTGCCCAGAATTCTTGTCCTAACCCGACACCATTGAACATGCTTCTTGCCCTTTCCATCAACGTCTTGTTCATTCTTTCTGCAACTCCATTTTTCTCAAGTGTGTATGGAGTAGTCTTCTATCGTGCTATACCACACTTCTTATAGAATTCTTCAAATTCCTTATTACAAAACTCTCCAATGTTATCTGTCCTTAGCACCTTTATCTTCTTCTCTATCTGATTTTCCACCAGAGCCTTAAATTCTTTAAACCTGTCAAAGACTTCAAATTTATTCTTAAGGAAATATATCCATGTATTCCTTGAGAATTCATCTATAAATGATACATAGTACACAGACTTACCCAGTGATGGAACCTTCACAAATCCAGACACATCACTATGCACAAGTTCTAATATTTGTTTTGGCCTCTTACCACCAGAGGGCAACTCACCCGATTATGCTTCCCATATACACAATTTTCACAAAAATAAAAATCCAGAGAGCTATTACTTATACCTTTACCATGAAGTATTCGAAGGCCCTTCTCTCCAATATGTCTAAGATTTTGATGCCACAACATGGTCTTCTCTCCAAAGACCACTAGATTTTCTGCTCCACTTTCAGGAACCACATAACTGTTGCACCCATCAACAATAGTGCTACCTTGTAGCTTGTAGAGAGTTCCAATGTGAACTCCTTGCATCAACACCATTGCTCCTCGATCCATCTTGCAAGTATCCTTCTCAAACACTGTTTCTACACCTACATCATCCATCTTGCTTACAGAAATCAGATTTCTAGCCAATGCAGGAATATGTATAACACCCGGAAGTGT
The DNA here is from genome assembly GCA_000404065.3 of Pinus taeda. NCBI lineage: Eukaryota > Viridiplantae > Streptophyta > Pinopsida > Pinales > Pinaceae > Pinus > Pinus taeda. Next base: position 14,247 of record APFE030363458.1, on the reverse strand, counting down.
TCTAACCCTTCCACCTTGCAAATTCAACTTTACTTTTCGATGACCAATGATTCTAGGCTTCCTATTATCCCCTAAGAAGACATCACCACCATCCTATTTCTCATACTCGCAGAACCACTCTCTATGGGGAGTGAAGTGAAAGGATGCACCTGAGTCAATCATCTACATGTGTACTTGAAGAAGCCAAGTACATATCCCCGCCTTCATCTGAGGTGGTTTTCACCTCTGCAGAAGGAGCATCATGAGATCCCTTTCCTTTATTAGGAGCTTCAGATTTATAGTCCCTTTTGTAATTCCCTTCTCCGCATTTCCAGCACACTACCTTTATAGGTTTTCTTGGAGATTTAGATCTCCCTCTAGATTTAGATCTCCCACTCGATGACTTATTTTTGTTTATGTTCTAGGACTGTCCTCGTATAGACAAGGCATCACCATTTTGGCTCTCCATATTTTTCCATCTCATTTCCTTCGTCAACAAGGATGAGACTATTTCATCAAACTGCAAGGTAGTTGCATTGCTACATATTGCAATAACCATACTATCCCATGAATCTAGTAGAGAACACAACAAACTAATGCACTTATCTTCATCTGAAGTTTTAATATCAACAGATGATAGTTGACTTACCACAGTATTAAATGCGTCCAGATGCTCTATCACCGAGTCTCCATCTTTCATCCTTAGGTTATACAACCTTTATCTGCATGAACAGTTTATTCACCAAAGACTTAGATTGGTACAAAGTCCCTAACTTGTCCCACAAATCCTTCGCCGTAGCTTCCCTTGATACGTTCAACAATATTGAGTCTGAGACACACAATCATATTGTGCTCTTTGCCTTCCGATCCAACTTCTTCCATTCTTCATTGGACACTTTTGTTGGTTTAGTATTTGGATCTACTATGATCCACTAATCTTTATCCACCAACAGATCCTCCATCTTGAGTTTCCACAACTCAAAACTCTGACCATTAAATTTCTCGATCTCTATCTTTCCACTGCTCGCCATCTTCTTTCACCACCAGAATCGATCCCACAGATCACCCACTAAACGGGGTCTACCACAGACCCAAGCAAAACCCCTCAGCAACAAAGGCGTCCCCTTGAAGCCAAAACAGCGCTAATACCAAATGTAGGTTTTAACCCCGTACAAAAAATACCTGCATACGAATTCTAAAACACAAAAAATAAACAATGTGAGAGCATAACACATAAAACACATATACATAGAGATTTTCCCCTGAATCCCAAAACCGGGACTACCAGCTTGATTTTTCATTATTTTCCTTTTCAATGTTACAATACATGTTTATACACACTGAAGCATCCAATACCATGGACTGAAAACCATCACGTCCAAAACCTTAGACTGAAAACCATCGCGTCCAAAACCATGTGCCAAAAACATGCACAAAACCATAGGTAGGTCCGCCTATCCTAATATAGGGTCCAAAACCAAAGTTTTTTGGGGCGTTACCCTGGACCCCATAGATTGGGGTTACCTAAACCCCTCAAACCCCCTGTGACTCCCCCTGCTACGCAATCGGCGCAAGGAAGAGGGGGCTCCACCCCCCTCTAACCCCTCGGTTAACTATGTGGGCTAGTCATGGAAAGAATATAACACAACCCAACACGTCTGTGAGTGTGACAAATTTGTACATATTGAACACACCTTGTACACACAAAGACATACCTTTAACATAGCGAGAACAATATTGCAAGTATGATACTGCAACCAACATGCTGAAAGACGACCAGTGAATGGTCAAGAAAAGAGGGTGTAAATACTCGACACGAGCTCATGGGATGAGCCTGAGTGTTTGCAATCATCAAGGAAAAACCAAGGAAATCTCCGAGATTTGGATGTAGGCCAAAATTTTGGAGGGTGTTGCAACCGTTACAACACTTAGCGACATAGTTGTTAAATACTATCTTCTTTGTTTTGGTTCATTGACAGCACAGGGCCTTGGTCTATTAGGGATTATTGAATCAATATGTAGGTTACTTTGGTTTCCCCACTTACCCCATGACCAGACATGGTTCATATTTTGCCAACTGATTCAAACATAACAAAAAGTTTAAGCTTGATCACAGGGTTTCGAAGTCAGGAAGGGTAGTTTGGCTTGCGAGTTTAAAATTTACAGAGTATAAGCTTTCATCTCTGGTGTTTCTCCACTGCTAGTAGGCATGGACAGTACCCCAGTGGAGTCACACAGGAACAAATGAATCGCTCCACTGCCAGTGAGCCTGGTCAATACCTTAGTGGAGTTTCATGCTTCACCTCTCTGCACTGGAAGTCTTTCTCTTCTTTTGCCTTTGTATTTTTTGAAAAGAATATTGTGCATAGGCGCTTATTTATTTTTTGGCGGAAGAGGGATCCTGACTTATTGAGAGCAAAAGAGGTTGTTCCTTCATAGAAGCATGTAAGACCTCTGATTTAGGTTTTCTCATTTATATTTTCCCCTCCTCTGTTTCTACTAGTTGGATGAGCTTGAACACATAGAGAAGAATATTGAGTACAGGCTTTAGGTTTTCTAGTGTGGAGACAGGTTCATGGTTGGACTAGAGCTTCCCTTACAAATGGCTTCTATTTTCCAACAAGACTTGATTGGCCGAAGGCTACAACCAAGCACAAAGAAGATGGACACATGATTGGCCAAGTGATGCAGTGTCACAAGACTCTTTGGATCTCAACCACATACTCATTCAAAAGCCAGAACTCAGTAGAGGGCAACACTTATTGACAAAACCAAAAATAGTATGATATTAAGAAAACAAAACAAAATGAAGCAAAAATAACAAAGCAAAGCAAAAATACAATAAGGAGTAGATAGACTATGAACATAGCATGGGGAGCAACCCCAACTTACTGAAAGTAATGCTTTAAATCTTGGTCATTGACAAGAAGGTTGTCGATCCTCTCGTCAAGTGATTGCAGATGGTACGTGTGTTGGCCAAGATTTTCCTGACCAGTATATGGACCAATCCATAGGGACTGGAACTTTGTATGTTAGCATTTGTCTTCATGGGGTTTGTCCCATTTCAAGACTAAGTCATCCACATCGAACTTAGCATTCCCTGCAGACTTCTTGTCAAACCATCTTTTGATACGGCTCTGGTGGAGTGTGATTTTTTCTTTTGCTTTCATCCTTTCCTCCTGCAACTTGTGAAGTGTATCCATCCTATGCTAAATGAACCATCAAGGGTTGCCTTGAGATTATTGGGACAATTTGGGAGTAGGCAAGTAGATGTTGGTGGGAGGATGGCTTCTTTCCCATAAACCAAGAAGTATCGTGAAGTGTTCAAAGAGGGTTTGGGTGTTACAAAGTCAACCCATAAAGCATTCGTCAAGGCAAAGGGCCAATTACACTGTTCAGAGTAAATGGTCTTCTTGAAAATGCAGATAAGGTTTTTATTTGTAGATTTTGTGAGAACATTTCCCTCTGTGTAGTAGTTGACTGAGTGTTTAAGCATGATACCATATTGCAATGCAAAAACATAAATATTTAATGAAGAAAAGTAAGTTGCATTGTCAAAAACAAGTGATACCAAAACACCAAATCGTGAGATGATGTTCTGTTGGAGGAAGCTGATGACTTCCTGGTCATTCACTTACATAAGCAGAACTGCTTTTGTCCACCACATGAAGTAATATCTAGCTATCAATATGTAGTGGTGTTGTTTCGACAAATGTGGGAATATTTCCCTAATGATGTCTAGGCCCCACTGTTGTAATGGTTTAGTGACTACAGTGTGAAGTGGGGCTACTGACCTTCATGTCCTACAGATGCATCGCTGACAGACCAGGAACTTGTGGGCATAGGCATGTGCATCATTGAATAATGTGTGCTAGTAGAAATTGGCTCGCATGACTTTGTGCATAGTGGTGTTTTCTGCGAAGTGGACCCAGCTAGTCCGTCACGTAGATCGTGCAAGACCTTCTCTAAATCATGTGCCTCTAGGCACCCGAGAAGAATTTCGTTGCTGTGATTTTTATAAAGCAACCGATGCACCAACTGGTAAGGTAATGCTTTGAGGTGAAGTTCCCTCTTTTATCGCATAGAGAAGTGAGAGGGTATGGTGCCATGCTCAAGGTACTAGTGCACATCCTCATACCAAGTGTTTCTATATGAAGTGGGTGGTGCTCACTCTACATCGTACATCTCAATTTCTGGCTCCCAACCAGCGAGTTCTTCATCTTCCTCTTGTGCATGGACTGTATCGGCTGCAATTTTGGAGAGACCATGAACCTTGATAGTGTGAACTAGCTTGATGTTAAGATCATACTCTTGCAAGCCTTTCATCTAGTTCGCAATGATTCTTTAGCAAGTAAGGTTTGAAGTGTTTCACCACCTTGTATACTATCTATGATTATTTATTGATGGTGGGTTAGTTGAGTTCGAGTCCCTGCATGCTTTCACTCATGAAGGATATGGGACATTCATCGTTTATCTCATCCTTCTGAGTGAGTACTTCAGTAAGCGAATTGTCAGAGGCGAAGGTGTATAACAAGAAATCCTTGTTAAAATCTAGGTTGTAAAGTGCAGGCACATCTACTATAGCCTGCTTGATATGGGTGAATGCATTATTTTCTTTCTTACACCAGTGGTAGATTGCATCCTTCTTGATCATGTCTTGCATAAGATTCACTATTTGCACATAATCTGAGATGAACTTCTGGAGGAATTTTATCTTTTCCAAGAAGGACTACATGACTTTCTTTTTGGCTGGGTGAGGAATCTATATGATCGTCCTAACTTAGTTAGGATCAACCTTGATCCCACTTCTAGAAATGATGTGCTCAAGGTTCCCCTCAGATACTAAAAATACACTTTTCTTGGGATTCAAAGATATCTCATATTTTTGGCATCACTCAAATACCTTCTTCAGATGGCGTATGTGGTCTAACCATTTTCTTGAAAAGACAGCCACATCATCAAGGTACACCATTACGCTCTGTCCAATAACTCCACGGAAGCTGATGTCCATGGCGTGTCGAAAGGTTATGCCTGCATTCAAAAACCCTAATGGCATTCTTCTGTAGGTGAACATACCTCACTTAGTATGGATGGTAGTTTTCAGTCTATCAAGTTCCACTACAAGAAACTGGTTGTATCATGAGAAACCATCGAGCAAAGAAAACATTTGCTCTATAGATATTATCTATAAAATATGTTCCATTGATGGCATAGGGTAGTTTTCCTTTTCCGAGGCATGGTTCAGGTTTTGGAAATCAACGCATAATTAGATCTCCATGTACTTCTTACCTACAGGAACTAACTTAGAAACCCACGTAGAATGAAGAACTCTGTAAATGATCCATGTATCCAACAACTTAGTCAATTCTTTCTATATGAGGAGTTAAAGTGATAGATATACTTTTCTCAGCTTCTACTGAAATGGCTTGACCCCTTCTTTGATCAGAATCGCATGTTGGATTATCACATATGTACATTTTCAAATCATCATATGTCCACGCAAACACATCCTGGTACTGTTTGAACTAGCGGAAAAAGGCTTTCCACTCCTGCGGTGTACAACACATACTGAGATTGATGAACTTCGGATCTTGTTTCATTCCCAGGTTGATTTGTTCATACATAATGGTGGAACTATGGGTTTTTCTGTTCCTTGGCCCTTGGAAGCGATTCTACAAGTCATAGATATTTTCGAGAGATACCACACCCTTGAGAATGAGGTTTCCTTTCTTGTCATCAACAGTTGCTTGCAGAGACTGCTCGTGTTGATCTTCGTCAATAATTACATCCTTGAAGACATTAGCATTGGCCATGAAGTGCAGTATCTGTTGATCATCGTCAAAAAAACATAAATTAGTTATGTTTTTAGGGATAGAAGGCTTATACAAAATTTCAACATTAAACCTATCCCTAAGCGGTGTCATCCTAGTAGTTGTGTTTGCTAAGGCATCAACAAATGTATTACACATTCTTGGCACAACAAACATTTTGAAATCTTGGAAGTTAGAGATAAGTTGCCATACCTCTTGTTGATAACTTTTGAGATGAGGTGACAAATAGTGTATGGTGTTATGCACCTATCGTACCATGATTTCTGAAGCACCTACCACTTTGAGCGCAGCAACATTGAGGCTAATGGATTTATGCAAGCCTGGTAGGAGTGCTTCATATTAAGCAATGTTGTTAATGCACTCGAACTCCAAATAGTTTGAGATAAAGTGTTTCCAGTGCTTTGGGTCTATCATGACACACCCGACTCCAGAGCCATTATGTGTCTTTAATCCATCAAAATACATGGTCCACAACTCATCTGTACATGGACTGCTTGATGCGCTAGTACTACTACTGCTACTGCTACTAGTGTTATAATGTATTGTACATGGTTCATTACCATTAGTCGGAAAAGGAAGGAGACCCAATTGCATGTCAAGTGGGGTTGGAGTTGGCTGTGCGAGATAACACACTAGTTGTGTTTCCATGAGGCAGTTTTTGAACATGAGTTTTACGAAAGCCAACGGTTCATTCTCACCATTGATGGGAGTAAAATTATGTTTCGTGTATCTCTCGGATAACACATGGATTTGATTTATTTTTCCCTGGTATGGAAGCCATAAGTGTGACCAGTATATGGCGAAGTATCCATTCAACTTGCTGGACCAGTCTCTACTAGGAAGCCATATGCTTCCAGTATGTCCACAATGACAATGTTGATGCACTAGTGAACTTGGCCATCATGAGATAATTGGATGATCACATCCCAAAGTTCACCAATGGCTGGTACACATGTTCAATTTAGTTGGATGATCTGTGCAGATGTCTTGCTCCATTGTGCATTGATCCTCTTGGCAATGGAGAGTGGCATGATGTTAGTTGATGGGCCAGAGTCAACCAAACAGTTGTGAGCATTGTAGTTAAAGCTTTCAAATGAGAGCAAGAATGGAGGGAAAACAGAGTTTGATTCTTCCATCCGGAGTTTGTTGAGCACATTTGTGAGTGAACCGGTAGATGTGCTTGCACCCTTATTGGTAGAGGTTGTACTATCTGTGGATGTTTCCTCCAATGTGTGCAACAGAATATCCTGCTGACCCTTGACCTTAGCTAACTCGAACAAAGAGATGTTTGCACAATTTTTCTTCATATCTTCCATAATATTGTAGTAAAGATTGGGTAAAATCATCGAGGTGTCTGGGGTTAGACTCATGTTTGTACTATCTAGTGAAGTTCTCTGAAGTTTACTACTCATGGACACACTCTTGTTTGTAATTGTCTTCCCGGTCTTGCTTTAAGATTTCTTGTTTGGGATGGATTGTGGATCAACCTTCCTCATCATTAGTTTCATATTTTCTTGCATCTCCCCAACAGTAAGGGGAGCCCCTTGACTTATGAGATTGTATCGACCATTTTGATTTAGGGGTTGCTTCTCGGTGTTCGTTTTGTGTGTTGCATGCAAGCATTGATACATGCTGATCACCTTCCCAGTACTTGGTGCCTCATCAGATGCAGCATATTCTTCATCATCATCTTCATCTTCTAGTTGATATTATGCATTTTTTTACCATGTTTGTCATATTGTCGCACACCAAGTCCACAACATGTTTCCATTATAGACAAGCCCCTTCTAGGTGAAGGTCTTCATGGAATAAAAAAAACTTGGGGTTCATTTCTGACTGGAACACTGAGTTGGAGCTCTGTGAAGTTTTAGTTGGGAAGTTGTTGTTACCTGAGGATATGCTCCTCTTCTATTGTCTGGGAGTCTGGCTACTAGCAAATGTCTCGATTGTTCATTTCTTTAGTTCATACAACTTTGTTGTCAAGTTCTTGATAAGACAAGTAAGGGTTTCAATGTCACTTTCTTCCTTGTTTTTCCCCTTAATCACAGCAGCCTAGGGTTTCTTGATCGCATCTTTGGATTCCTTTGCTAGTTCATCATCCTTGATGACTCCAATCACATGCAGGTCCTTTTCCACACCGATCGCCTCTTCGAAATTTTCAAGTAACATTAGTTTTGTAGCTCGCTTGACAAATTGTGCAATAATGGTTAGCAATGCATACATGTAATAGTTGATAGTGATGGAATCATGAGGCTTTGTGTCTGCTACAAACTTGTTCAAGATGCATAAAAACCTCTGATTAAAGTCTTTCACTTTCTCTTTCGACTCCATATTGAGACTGCCTAACTCTTTAAGAAACATGGTAGGGGTCTTGTCATCAGAATTATTTTCCAAAAACATTATTTTGAACATATCCTAGTTCTAGATGGAGTTGACAGGAAGGTTGTGATACCATACCATTGCTCGTCCATCCAAGGTACACGAAAACAATCTACATGCAACATCCTCATACCATACCTTGAGTGTATGTAGTTGTAGGTAGAAGTTGTCCAAGTGGTATTTTTCCTTCACTGTTCTATCAGGGCCATACTTTTTCAACATCCTCTCCAAATTCTTTGGAATCTTGTGCAAAGCATCCAGGAGAGCCAATGGTCCCTAAATCATCCATTCCAAGTTTTGGTCAGCCATGTCTTCTTATTCTTCATCCTCCTCCTCTTCTTCAGAATCTGATGTTTCTTCCTCTGAGTCAGTTGGTTCGTCTCTGCTTCCACCTCCCTTGCTTCCTTCCCCTCCTCCTCCTATACCAAAGTCTAAGCCCAAGATCACGAGGGTGTCTTGTTCTTCCTGTCGGAAGACTAGAGGTTCCTCTCCATTCTCAATAGCTTTTGCTAGACCATCAAGAGTGGCAAGAATTTCTTCTTCCACTAATGAGACAACAACTCTTGTGGGAGTGGTATTTTCCTTCTTTGATGCATATGGAAGCTCTTGTATTCCTCGGATCGATCCAAGTGCTTTGAAAAACAGATGAGTGATGGGACGGACAGAGTAGAGGTGTTGATATGAAATTTCATGTTCACATCTAGGAGGTGAGGAGTAACCAATTTCAGAGTTGCACATAGGTGAGAGGAAGTGCGAGTTACTACCTTGACCAGATGATTGATGAGTGGGGGTGAGAGGACATTCAACCATAAACAATTGGCGGCCCTCCTTCTAGCACCAAAAATGTTGATGGTGCTCAACCTGCCAACATTAAGGGGATATCCCCAGTATGAAGTCCCAACTAGACTTCACATCATTTGGTGTAGGAGTCCCATTCGGTATGTGTTGGGTGCGAGATCCCCCAAGGGAAGTTTTGGTGCTTGAAGCCCAGATTTTGACTAAATCTGATGTAAAGACTTCGTGTTTTGTGGGCATAGTGTTCGAGCTTGTAAATGAGTCATAGGGTTGTCTGCCCTCATTTTTGTAATGTAATGTCAGCTTTAGAGATCTACCCATGGTCTGCGGACCATGGGATTGTATAAATAGAGTGAGGCTCTAGGTTGAAAAGAAGTAAGTAAGAGAATGATGATGGAATAGAAGGATAGTGGAATATTTAAGTGTAGAGTCAAGTTTTTGGGTCATAGAGTAGGAGAAGGCTCTGCAGCTAAGTGCACAGAGGCCTAGTAGTTCGCAGCTAAGTGCAGGGAGCCCTGCAGCTGAGTGCGCAGGGCAGGTTGATTCTGTAACCGTTGAAGTATTAATAAAGAGAAGTTTTATACCATTCCCGTGTATTTAATTACTGTTTTCTACATTGAATGTATTGGGTATAAATTACATTCACTGTTTATATGGTGTGCAAACTTATATGATTGTGTTGATTAAGTAAATGTGAAATAAGATATCTGTTTACGCGAAGTTAACTACCAATTTTAAGAAGATAAGTAAGAAACGCAGTGTAACTTGGGAAATAGTGCAGATCGCTTCCCTAGCAGCGTGAAAGCATCTTAGCCCCTAGTTAGGGCTGCATGAAGGCGGTTATAATAGATCGTGAAGGTCTCGCAGGTTAGGACAGTGCATGAAGTGACCTGCACAAAGTTATTCACAATTGGACTAAATTGACCCCTCAGACATCTCAAGGGTGTGGAAACTTGGTTCCAAAATCCCCCCATACTACTTCGGGTGAGACCTCAGTTTGTGCTCTGTAGGTTGTTCCTGAAAGGGCCAGTAGTGTAGGGATTTGTTTGGCTAATTAACTCCGAACCTAGGTCAGGCCCCCTCAAGCCAACAGTATGATGGACCCGTTGTTGTTATCTTAACGATATGCCTTAGTTCTTGCTTGTCAGCACATGAGAGTGGTATACTTAGTCTTCAAATAGTGAGGTTTGTGTGCCTGGTGAGTGCTTAGTGCAACTTGTGTCTAAGTTCTTTCACTACAGAGGGAGAAGGTGAGAGTGGGTCTCAAGTCGAAAGAAAATAGTTCCAACTCTGTTAGAGACACACAACACAGCAGGACATGTGCAAATTCTGGTGGAGTAGTCCACATGGATGCAGTAGTCACAAACACAAAGAATAGTCCACATGAGTATGACAACTGTTATAACAATTTTACAAGAATGAATATGTTGACTATCTGGCGGAATAGTCCACATGGGCAAGATAGTGTTAACAACTGATACAAGAAATTTCCAACAACATATGCACTAAAACAACCAAAATAGTCCAACTATCTTAGTACAAGTTAAAGCAACATGTATTACAAGCATCCAAAGAATAATCTTACAAACGAATACAATACATGTGTGAAAATGTGTTGGCATATTAATAGGCTTTTGAATTAAGCAAAATTTCCAAGACACAATTGTACACCATACATCACTAACCCCGATAGTGGGGTGTTGGAATCACTACTTGCTCCTCAAAGAAAAGAGTACAGAGTCTCAAGAATATGTGGAAGGAGCCAAGGTGAAAAAAATCTTTTGCATGTACAAATGAGGGTTATATATAGCTAAGGGTGAACTTGACCCTTATGGCTCTTTGACTTCCCTCATGACTATTTGACTTAAATGACTCTTCAACTGACATAACTCTTCAACTTCGTATGTGTGTCTCTTGGACTTCCAAGCTACATTACATTTATTACAACATTATGGCCCACAATAGTGATGTGTCCGAGATGACTCATGACATGATTCAACATGAAAGTGTTGGTATGTTCATGCTGATGGTGGTGCCCATGTCGAGCTACTGTGTTGTTGAGTGATGAGTGTGCTCTTGGTGTATCATATCTTCACCTCTGCATGACAAGGTGTGCGAAGTCTTCAATGGTATTGGTGTTCGCTTGATGTTGCATTTGCATGTATCCCCTTTGCTGGTACTTGGCATGATTAATCTATTCATCCATTCGTGAACAAGTCTTCTAGCATGTGCTCCTTGTTCATCTCGTTCGTCATTACACCATGTCTCATCCATGTACTTTTATCTACAATCACTTATGACAATATGACATTAAATCCATAAATCCCCTAGTCTACCATGATGCATCATCTTTCATTCTCAAGTGCAGGTGACCGAGAGAGAGGGAAAGGCTCTAAAACTGTGCAAAGCACATTTTAGGCCAGGATACAAGGCTGCAAGGCACTACCAAGAAAAATTGCACAGAGGTCACAGAGAGGCTGGGTTAAGCATCCCAAACAGCAGTGACATATGCGTGGCTTAGCTGGGATGCAGAACTACGCAATTTTTCCCAGGAAAGGTAGTGTAGGTAACACAGGCACTAGCAATGAAAACTGTGCAGATTTCTAGAGGAGGTCGGGAGCGAGTTGCGAGAGCTTGCTGACCAAAACTACGTAGATCTCGGAGACAGTCATGCAGGGCATGTTTGCACAGTTTCCATGCTGAGCGGGGTGCCGGATAAAAGATGTTTTGTCCAAGAAAACTATGCAATTTTCAAGAGGAGTGGAAAGCATGCCGGCAAGGGGACTGACTGACAAAACTGCACAATTTCCAGAGATAGTGCAGTGACATGAAGCAGCTACCTGTCCCTCATGTATGTGCAATTTCTTCAGTTAGTGGAGGCAGGCATGCTAACAGATTCTATGCAATTTTTGGGAGGAGTGAAGCCCGGGGTCACTGGCAGTCAAATTTTTCGATTGACCAGTGGGAGGCTTGATGGATAGGCTTGTGGGAAGTTAAAATTGAGATATCTTCATGCGCAACCTTTGCACTATTCTTGGAGACAGTCGACCAGGTTGATTCTAGGATTGCGTAGTGCAGACTGCTTGGGGGAAGCCTCAAGCTCTGCACAATTCTGGGCAACAATGCTTGGTCACTAAGAGCTGAGACTGCGTAGTGCAGCTCAGTGGAGGTCCAACTGATGGAGGGCAGTCTAGTCAACAGATCTTTGGCAAAATGGTTGACTGTGTGAGTGAGTGAACTCATGTATGCATGACCTTGTGAACAAATAGTCAACATGACTTGACGACAAGACACCTCCAACCAACAAGACAACATATTCTTAGTGTGACTGACTAAGGGTGAGAGTGACAAGTGTGACACTTGAGATAGATCATTGAACGACCGTGATGAAACTTGTGCAATATTTGCATACCACTCCGTGTGTGAGTGCAACATATTATGACATAGAAAACACAACTTGTACACACGAAGACATACCTTTAACATAGCTAGAAAAAGATTGGAAGCATGACATTGCTACCAACATGCTAAAAGACGACCGATGAATAATCAAGCAAAGAGGGTGTAAAGACTCGACACGAGCTCATGGGATGAGCCCAAATGTTTTCAATCATTAAGGGAAAACTAAGGAAGGCTCCAAGATTTGGATGCAGGCCAAACTTTTGGAGGTCGTTGTAGCCGTTACAACACAACCATTAGCCATTCCAATTTAGCCTTGAGAGGAGGTCTCAATGGATTTTATCATAGATTTACCCAATTCTGGAGGAAAGAGTGCCATCATGGTGGTAGTCAATAGGATTATCAATTATGCACACTTTTGTGCATTAACTCATCCTTTCAAAGTCAGTACAATTGCTAATGCTTTTTTGGAAATAGTTCAAAAGCTACATGGAAACCCAAAAATTATTGTAAGTGACAGAGATCCCATTTTCACTAGAAATTTTAGGACACAAATAATTTCTTGTATTGGTACTCAATTAGATCATAGCTCATCTTATCTTCCTAAATTTGATGAGAAAATTGATAAAGTGAATAAATTTTTGGAAGGATAACTTCATTACTTTGTCTTTGATAAACAAACACAATGGGTCAAGTGGTTACTTGTGGCAGAATGGTGGTATAACACTTCCTTCCCTACCGCAACAAAAAATACCCCATTTATGGCGCTTTATGGATATCATCCATCACACCATATTTAAGAGACAATTCCAAGGTTCAAGCAATGAAAGATCACATAAAGCATCAACAACAATTTCTCCAACTCTTAAAGGATAACCTTACTCTAGTGTAGAATCAAATGAAAAAACATGGAAATCAACATCATAGTGAAAGAAGTTTTGATGTGGGTGATTAGGTATTTTATGACTACAACCATACAAACAAATGTCCCTCAAACGAGCTAAAAAGGATAATAAATTATCACCCAAGTACTATGGTCATTACAAGGTGTTGCAAAAGATTGTCACTATGGCATACAAATTGGAGCTTCCTGCATCTTCACAAGTACATGCAATTTTCCATGTTTCATGCTTGAATAAGGTTATAGGTGAAAAGGCCCCACTTCAAGCTATATTACCATAACTTGATGAGGAAGGAAAGATCATATTAGATCCTACAGAAATCACAGAAACAAGAATTATACAACTACGAAATTGATTAATTTCAGGGTATCTCATTAAGTCGAAGAACTTACCTTCTAAAGATTCCATGTGGGATGATGATTATTTCATAGAGAAGCATCTAGAACTACTCAAGCATTGAGGACAATGCTTTTTTGAATGAGATTAGGGGCATGTTAGATCCCTATAATACTAATGTAACCCCCATATTGTTATCGTTTTGCCCCATAGAAGCCCACTATTGTTATTGTTGAGCCCTTATATTATTATTGTTATGTAGGTTGTAACTATATTTTGCCCCCTAGACTCCAATATATACTAAGGAGGTCTTGTAATTTGAATAATTTAAGAATTGTTCATTTATGTGATGTAAAGGGAGGTTACCTCTATTTGTCTATCCCTCCCATCACTCTCTCTCTCTCTCTCTCTCCACCCTCCAACTTTGTCACTATCTTCCTCCTTGTCTCCTTCTCTCCCCCCCCTCCATTTCAATGTCTCCCTCTCTCTTTCTATTCACCTTCTCTCCCTCTCTCTATCTTATCCTTATCTCACTTTTCTCTCCTCTCCTCTCTCTCTCTCTCCATATCTCCCTTTCAACTCCCTCTCTCTCCCCACCTCTATGTCTTTATGCCTTTGTTCTCCCC
>APFE030363445.1:0-15892 GCA_000404065.3 Pinus taeda | reverse complement strand
CATGTCAATTGGCTGCTAGGCGAATTGAGCCTACATGCTCAAACACTAAAAATAAATTATTAATAAAATTTCTTTTCTTGTTCTAAACCCATTGCTTTGGGTCCAAGACCCCAAACTTGGGTAACTTTCGCAACAACTTCCATTTTGTGGAGTTTCACATCTCAAAAATACCCTCTGAGCTACCCAAATTTCAACATTGAAGACCCACTTTCCCGTGTTTGGAGGATTAATTGCATGATTTCGTGGAAGAAAATGAGTTGTTGGATGGCCTTTAGAGGGTGGATGTTGCACCAACACCACTTGTTTCTTTCGTTTGTAGAAATAGGTCACATTTTTAGGACTTGGGCCCCTAGTATGTGTACATGTAGCATTAAAATCCCCATTTTACATCAATTTAGATTAATTAATTTGTATGGAGGGCCCTTTTCCCCTCCTTAGGCTAATTTTTGGGATTTTAGCTTAGAAAATTCTTATTTTATTATGAGGGAAGTTTTGTAACTTCTCTATAAAGAGATGTGCACTTCCTCTCATTTTCTAATGGAGCGTAGAGGGAAAAATCCCATAGCAACCTGAAATTTCTACAAGTTTTCCTTGTGAAAATTTGGCTTTGGATATTTCAAGTGATCGAAATGTCTTAGGGAAGATATGTTTAAGATGGATGAAATTTATTTAGATTGACAAAGTGATGTTTGGATGAATAGTGTTGTTTTATTCTGACTATTATCTTCCATTTTGCTACAATCGTTGGATTGGGATTTCATTGAGCCTTCTTAATAAATGTTATATCTTTTTATGAATTTCGATTTCTTCATATGCAAAATTTGCCTTCAAGTATCCATTAATGAAACTCTCTTTAGCACCATAAGTCTCCTCGTTTGGAAGGTCGTCAAGGTTAGAATGAGAACTTATCCTTCTCTCTTTCCCACTCCACCCAAGGTCTTCAAACATTGACTCACTTCTTGTTTGGCTCCATATGCCCAAAAATTTATTAATGAGCCAAGGCATTGATCCTCCATTTTCCATCACTTTATAGTATATACCTTTTTCTAAATCATTAAATTTAAAGTTGTGTATGTCCAAGAATCCAAAGAGCATCTCCAAGGCCTACCTTGGGCCATCAGCTCTTTGACCTCACTACTTCATGTTAGTTTTGTAGCATCTGATGTGTTCTAGCCATGGATTTGGTGGAAACGCTAGAATGCATGAGATCTCCAAGACCCAGAAATCTTTTTTGGAAATTCCACCTAGAAGTGTCTCAATTAGATTATTAACCATTTTTTAAGTATTTCCTAAGTCTAAACTTAGGGAATATGGTTAATTAATCAGTATTAATTGAGATAAGGTGAGAATTATCTAGAAATTCACACAGATCGACTTCGAGATGATCCCAGCCATTGATAAAGATTTAATCTTGGTTGTTGGAGTCCCAACAGAGGATTATAAGAAGAAGTTGATGGGAACTTGGAGAAGACACTTCTCCAGTTTGATTTCCTTGGTAGATCGATTTCCATAGAGTAGCAGCGGTTACCGGAGAGCCATAGATCAAAGCAGGGTTAGTGAGGGGCAGGTACAATGGTCCAGAGGAAGTTTTCTAGATCTGGAGAGGCAACAACAAGTGACAAGTGATCCAAGCAGAAGTAGCACAGAGACTGCACAGACGTTGACTTAGAGCAGTTCGATTTAGCTGAGGAGGAGGTCAATTCAGTTTCCAGAGGCCAGCAAAGTCTTCCAGAGGGACAGAGAGTCACTTCCAGCAGCAGAGACAAGCTAGATGGCTTGCTCAGAGGAAAAATTGAGCCACATGTGTGAGAGACAACACAGAGCCAGCGTAGAAAGGCTCATGTTGGGGTTTGGAAGGCCAGTTTTTTGTAGAAGCCAGTGTCGGGATTGCTTGTGGGGTAGAGAACTTTCTCTCTAATTATTTCTACTAAATACTTGCCAATTGGATTGCCAGTTGGGCATCCATAGATTGTACTCAGATCTTCATTGCTGCATAATAATAAAACCCTCATCTGCTGCACCAGTCTTCCCGCATTGGGTTTTTCTTAGGACTTTTGTCCCAAAAAAATGGTGTTGATTTTTATGTGTGTGTGCTAGTATTTTCTCAGTTCCAAGCTATTTATTTTCCATAGTTTTATTTGTGAAGGTTGTGTGTTTATTTCGATGTTGCCGTAGCAATAAACTGAATAATTAATTTATTAGTTAGAAGAAATAATACCAGTTGCTGCAATAGGATTCTAGTTTTGGAATTTTCACACTTCATTTCACCCTAAGCCATACTCTTAGGTTTATATAGAAAGATCGTTGGAGAATATTTAACCTAGGAATCCTTAGGCCACTTAATCTCCAAAACCTGTTGAGGAAGCCTTCCTTGCGGCAATAACACCTAGAAAACAACAGGAGAATTTGCTATTGAGGTAACAATGGTGGTGGATCCCATTGTTGTCGAGAATATAGTAAGGCCTAGCACTAGGGTGCTACATTTTGTAGTAACATTTTTGGCGCCATTGTTGAGGAGAAGTTGAGTCATCCTAATAATCTAAAGTTTGTGCTTCAATTTCATTGAATAAGCTCATCTTGATGTTGAGGATAAATCCCCTCATCTAGCAAATCTACACAAAGAAGAAAGTCCTTGTTCAGACTTCTTCAAATATTTTAGAGACCATGTGCTTGTGAGGTGAGACAAGCACCAGTTGAAAGCATTTGACATCTCACTTTGGCAACTCCATTGTGAAAAGTTGTGAAATTGCAAATTTCAATTTTTGAAGCTTTTTATCTATAAAAGATGGATCCTTGGGATTTGCATGTCTTCTACCCAGCATTGGATGTTAAGAGCATCCCCAGATATCCAAACAAGCCTCATACAAAAGCTTTCAACATTTGATGGTTCTCCTTGGGTTATTGTCCCCATGACTTTGCATTTATGGGATATATCTCAAAATTTGAAGTCATGATAAGGTTATTCATTTACTCTTTGTTACAAGATCACAATGGTCACCTCAAGCACTCTTGATGTATGAAGACAATTCCTTCCCTCAAAGCTTTGATAGAAGGTTTTCTCAAGCATTGTGGCCCAAGATGGCAGAGGTATGAAGACACCTTTCAGTGCCTGTTGGCAGCCCTGCAGCAGGAAGGTCTTCTCGATTTGTTGGAAGGCAATGATGACATTGATGAAGATGAAAAGCAGGGGTGGAAGGAATTCATCCTAATATCCTTCAAGAGGATGATACACCACATCATGAAGATATTGTTGTTATTTTAGGTGATGTTGTGGGTCTAGAATCCGATGAGGCCAGTGATGTTGTTAACACAGAAAATTTCAATGAGACAAAGCCATTTGAGCACGTGGATGGGAAGGATATGGAATGTGCTATTTATAGTCCCACCTATTATGATGATGTTGCTACTCTCGCAAGTTGGAATTCAAACCCAAAAACTAGAAAAGACAACATTGTTAACCCCATAGTTCTGAAGTTTGAAGAAAAACTTGAAGGAGGTAGCAATAACAAAGTATCAGCTGAAGATGATGCCTCAGATCAAGAAAAGCAGTCTCATGCTTCTATTATGGAAGCTAATCAAAGGGACATTATGGATTAGATATGTTGGGAAGAGTTGGACCTCATAACAAGGTTATATTTTGCAGACCTTGAATTGTGAGGCGATGAGTTTGCGATCCAAGAAAGCAGAGAGTATGAGGCTGCTTTGAGTAATGATGCGTGCTCAAAATTTGAGGAGACTAACACCCATAGCCACATAAGGTATATCATTATTCCTGGGGAAGATGGGAATCATTTTGATTAATTTTCTATTGGCTGCCCCACCATAAATAGTACTAATGACCCTAAGAACAACCATCGTATGTGTACATTGAATTCATTGTTTGATTTGATACAAATTGGCCATAGATCTTTCATTTTCCATTTTAGTGATATAGACCCATTACAGCAAGTGGATGAGTGGGGTATTTAAGATAAATCTTGTGCCATTTCTAACTGTTCAAGTTGTGATGATATCACTGCTGTCAAAAGTAGGGATTGGTGCCCAAAATTTGAAGAAGGAAGCATTGACAGCCAAGTAAATGAGGCCACTATGGAAAGAGATCTAGAGCTGGATCTAAGTTAATGTTTTGAGGGAGATGACAATTTTTTACAGATAGACTCAAGACAACATGTATAGTGCTTTCACAGGTTGCCAATGTTTGATGATGATCCTCAGTATGATGAGGAAGATGAAAATTGCCAAGAAGCTGAATACTGTATGAATTTGCAAAAGTTTGAAGATAAAGCCACCATTGGGGATATCACATCAGAGCTGACTTATGCAGCTGTTAAACAACATGATGATAGCTGTGAAAATGATATACCGTGGGAGCATGAGGAGAAAGGATAGGACTGCCTTGGCCAAACAGAAAATGATTGCAGCGGTCCTAATGATTATGCTCCAGAGAAGGATGTCGATGTTAATCGCATTAAGACTCTTCAAGAGAATCTAAGTGCCACAAATGAAGGTAACATAGATTTAAGGACAATACCCTTTCAAGACTATGACTCTAGCAAGGCATGCTATGAATTGTCTTCAGATGACCCTAATGATATACTTGTAAAAGAAAAAAATACGTGTTTCAAATGAAGTAAAATCAGCCAATGAAGATCAGCATTATGAGAGTCTAAAATTTGATGGAAAAGATATTTTCTCTATCTGCAAATACCAAGTGAAGGATGCATGTGATGTGGGAAAAGATATGATAGTGAAGTTCCCGACAAAGAAGGATTCAAATTCTGTTGTCAACTAGGTACACTTGTTTGGCATTTTAACCATAGGTTCGGGTTATTACCAAAGAACATTTGCTGTAAATATTGCAAACAATATATTGTTCAAGGTCATCCCTGATTGCAAACTTCAAAAGGTGAATATATCATAGTTGAATAAACAATGCTTGTTGGCACTAGATATTTACTAAGTAAACATCTCTCGAACAGTTTGTGAGACTCAAGACAAATCATATTTGAATCAGAGAAAGAAATAAATATTCCCAAGGCTGGTCTATGGGAAATTTTTGACACTAGTATAATGGATATCTTACAAACAAACGAAGTTACAAAGATACATGTTTGACTCATACCCCAGCATATATACACTCATAATTCGACGTGGCACCATTTTCAACAGTAAGCACAAAGGTGAAGTAAATTGTGCCCTAGAGATGAAAATATACTTGCATTGGATTTCTCACTTTTCCTAGTGAGAATTTGGGATTCTCGTGGACTCCCTTGAGGAGCGCAAGTCCCCAAGTTGGTGCCAAGGCACTGATCCTCCATTCTCCGTCACTTGATTCCTTTTTGTAGATCATTAAATTTTAAGTACCATGTGTTTGGGAATCTGTTTGAACTTTGAACGTCTCCAAATCCTATCTTGAGCCATTGCTTCTTTGACCTTGCTACTTCATTTCACCCTAAGGCATACATTATTGACTATTATTCTACGGTGTCTATATAGCAAGATCCTTGGAGGATATTGTGGGGTTTTGGCCCTAGCTTGGAGAGCCTACATCTTGTGTTCTTTTGTTTCTTTGTGATCTTCATGTACATTTTGGTAATTGCTTGATGAAGAAGAACATAACATAATAATAAAAAGCCAACGAACACTCACAAGTAATTATCATGAAAGAGAAATCACCCTAATATACCTACATCTTGGTTTCTCAACATGTATTTAGCCTAGGAATCATTAGGTTACTTCTTCAAACCCTGTTGAAGAAGCTTCCCTTGTGGGGAAAACATTTGCTCAAATCCTGAGGTGACAATGGCAATGGATCCCACTGTTTCTAGAGATCTAGTGAGGCCTAGCACTAGGTTGCTACATTTTGCAATAATAGGGACCTTATTGTGTACATCACCTTGAAGCATCACATATTTTCCATTCGAGTGGAGCATTTCATTTTTGTTGGCCTACGAGTGTTTATTGTAAGTTCCTTGTAAAGGCTTGGACCACATTGTATTGTTGGCCTCCCTTACCTCCCATAGATGCAGAGAAATGAGAGATTCCTTTCATCGGTATCATCATTATACTCTTCTCTTTGTACTTGTATTCTTGGAGTGGTTCGATAGGGTTCACAAGGAAACCCTACAACAACTTATACATGGGAGGAGGATATCATTATTGGATATTGCCCTTGTGAAGAAGGGAAGACGTTGCAAATGACATTGTGCTCACTCCTATTTCATTCTTATACATGGGAGGAGGACATCTTCATTGGAGATTGCCCTTGTGAAGAAGGGAAGATATTGGAAATGACGTTGTGATCACTCCTATTTCACTCTTGTGTAGAAATGTGATCCAGAGGAGGAGCACACTAGTCATATCCTCTCTTACCTATTCATTTGTACTTGGTCTCTCTCTCACTTGGAGTCGCTAGGGTTTTGTGATCTTCTTGAAGCATCCTATAGTCTAGGGAAATAAGTTTTCGTCCCCCCAAGGTTTTTGATTAGGCTTTTGTGATGAAACCCAATGTGTATTTGGTGAAGAAGAAGAGAAGAAGATGTCTCAATTTTAAGGACTTGTTTGAACTCCTATCAACAGTCTTGGAGTGCTAGTGCATTATAGTAGCCTTGGAATAATGCTCGGTATATACAACAACTTCATCTCATGTATAGTAATGAAGTTCTTCACTATCTAATCCTTGTATAAATTTCAGACTTGAATTTCAACCATCTAACGTTTACATTAATTGTTAGTTACAACTATATTTTGTCTTGATAATTTGACTTGTCTATCTTGCTAAGTCACTTTGAAATCTTTTCTCCTTACAATTAATTGGGTCTACCTTCATTTGTTGTGAGAAGGATTATCATCCCCCCTACCTAGGCTCAATTCACGCAAGTGACATGCTAGCTATGAATGGTTATATTGTCATAACATCCTTGACCTTTGTGTTGATAAAGCCCTAAGCTTCTTCAAAATCCAACTTACACTTGATATCATCCTTAGAATGAGGAGATTTTCCCAATATTTTAAAAACCAAAACTTGTCTTTGAACCTACCACTTATCAAACTAGGTTTCAAACTGGAACATGATCAAACCAAATTTAATAAAATGGTTTTAAAAAAATACAAAATGACTAATAGAGAGAGAGAGAGAGAGAAGATTCCAAACGATTAGAGACAAAATAAGGTTTTCTCATCTACATATGTTGTAAGGGTTAATATATCAAAATGGCACAAATTGCAACATATTAGCAACAAAATACATAATCAATGAGCATCTATATGGCCCCTATAGTCCAAAAACCATGCTACGAGCTATTGGGTCATTGGCCTACTACAAATCATTGATCAACATGATTACTCATCAAACTCATTCCCACTACTAGAAATGGATTGTCATCAAGAACAACATAGATACCATCTAGCTTAGAGTCTTCAAACTCCTCAAATTATTCAACATCATAACATAGTAGAAAAAACTTATTATTAGTGGAAGATCCTTGGGATGAAGTTCAAAGAGCCCCTTATGCTAGGAAGGCTCATTAAGACTTTTAGAGTGGGAGCATGGTGATGATAGAAAGAACATAACTCCACAACATCTTGAAATTTTGCAAACAAGTGCCACAACAAAGAATGGGAAGGCTCAAATAAAAAAAGCAAAAAGAAACATAAGCAAATAGCAACTATCTTGTACATTATTCGCAAACTTTTCTACCTTCAAATAATAAATGGAAAGGGTTGCATGCATTGTTTGGACCTGATAAGTAGCCAATGGATTGGACGCCATCGAAGGAATGATCCAATGATGCATCACCAGCAAGTTTGGAATCAACGCTTGCTTTATAGAGGCAAAACTAAAAAACCAGCACCCTCAACTGCTTGTATCATATCATAAAAATTATAGAGGGTGCAACTTGACTATAGTAGCATGCCCAACACAATAGCAATTGGATGACTTTTAAGATAAGAGATTTTATATATAAACACACACGCACACACACACACACACATAAATGTTGGAAACATAATATTAGTCCGCCAACCCATAAAATGAAATGGTATCACAAGGTCGACTTAAGGTGTAATATCTGAAGTAAAATTAATTCAAGTTGACCTTTAGAGTTGGACATTCTAGGCAATTTGATTAGAGCCAACTTCTATAGGTTTGGATATTCATATTGGTTTAAGGGGCCTATATAGGTTTGGATATTCATATCGGTTTAAGGGGCCTCTATAGGTTTGGATATTCATATTGGTTGAAGGGACCTCTATAGGTTTGGATATTCATATTGGTTTAAGGGACCTCTATAGATTTAGATATTCGTATTGGTTTAAGGGAAACCTCTTTGGAAGGTTTCCATTATCATTTCAAGGGGCTTATCCATCCTTTAGAGGTTTTATTTGGATAAATGATGGAAGATTGGCATGGTGCAACTCTTGGAGGCTTTAACATTTCATCTTGAAACAACACATAATGAAGACTTGGGATTCTCTTGTACAATAAATGAAAGGAACCATTCCTTTTGATTGAAAGGAAGCATTCCTTTTGGAAACCCTTCTAGATGATGCATTGGATATATTGGGGACTTGTGCACCCACATTTGAGGGAGCCTAGAGGATTTTGGTGGCAAGTGGAAGACTTTTTCAGGTGTTGAAGGGCGAGCCTTTGGAGGCTAGATGTTGTGCTAATGGTTAAATTTTTTTCCCGTCATTTACGGATATGGATCACTTTTAGAGGGCTTGTGCCCCTTTGCTTTGTACATGTGGCATGAATGTTGATCAAATTATGTATTTTAGATTAACTAATTGAAGAAGAGGGCCTTTTGTCACTCCATCGGCTAGATTAGGAGCATTTCACCTAGAAAATTAAAATTTTAATGTAAGGGAATCTAAGCATCTTCTCTATAAATAGAGTTGCACATCGTCTAATGGTGGGCCCTTTAAAAGTCTAAAATTTCAAAGCAAATCTCTTGTTTCTTAATTTTGGCTGCAGATGGATGAGTTGACTGACTTCTTGAGCAGTTTGTGTTAATGTGTATAGTTCACTTTCTTGATGGATATTGGTAGATCTTGATGATGAAAGTCTTATTGATGTGGATAAACTTCTTTTTGTGGATGATTATTTGTGAATTTTGATGGACAGATGATAAATCAAGTTATTTTTCTTTATCTTACTCAAGTCAATGGATAAAGGTTAATAAATATCCACCATTTTGTTGGTATTTTATCTCATTATCTTCCTTCGGCAAGATTTTTATCAAATTCTTTTGAGGCAACCTTATGTGAAGCTCCCTACCTTATTTATCCTTGAAAATTTGTGCCTACCCCAAGCCTAAAGGATACACAAGTTAGTCTCTCTAGTCCTTGAAGCTAAATCTACTCAAGGCCTTTTTGAACTACTCGTCAAGCTCTTTTGAGATGACCTAGTTGGAACTCTCTATCCCATCTTTGAAGATTGAAGGATGCCTTGGTCAAACCTCTAGGGAGCACAAGTTAGTTTTCTCTAGTCTTTGAACCTAAATCCGCTCCATTTCTCTCCAATCGAATTGTTCCTTGACCCCATATGCACCCAAAAAATATATTGGTAAGCTAAGGCAATGATGTTCTATCCTACAGCACCATTTTTTTCTTAAATCATTTAAACTATTTTGCCGGGGTTTTACTCTCCTGGTGATTCCTTGGTTGTTTGTGTTCAGGGACCTTTCCCTTTGAACTCAAACCTAGAAATTTCCCTAAAGAACCCTAGCAATCCTATCCACCTTAAACCCCAATGGTTCAATCATTTGATTTGTGGTATCTAAATAGAAGCCTTAGGGAGCTCTTGACTTGGTTTGACTACAACATTTAATCCCCAAGTTCTACTAGACAGAACCACCTCTTAAGCTGGAGGAGGGCTGGCCAAAAGTGGGAAGAGTGTTAGTGAGGTGATAGTTGGCCCCATCTTGAGTACATGGGATCCACATTTGAACTTTGGACTTTATCTTAAGAAGTGTGAGATTTTTCTATGACAATTTGTTGCCATTGTCGGGGATAAAGTCTATTTCCTAAAACATGACATTGAATGAAATCAATCTTGAAAATCTTTCCATTGAGGTGACTCTATTGGAAGAACGAAGTCTTTGTTCTTTGAAGGATTTCAAGACTTGGTGCTTGTGAGGTGAGATAAGCATCATTGTGAATGCATTTGACAACTTACCTTGGCAACTCAACTATAAAAAAGGTATGAATTGTATTTATCACCAATTTGAAATTTGTATGGATGAAAGGCGGCTCCTTGGAATTTCCATGTGTTATTCCCTGTGCTAAACATTGAGAATATGTCGAGATACCCAAATAGGCCTCCCTAAAATTTGACGAGAGGCTTCCAAAATTTGATGATGCCTCTTTAGCTATTGCCCCATTTGTCTTGGCATTCATAAGAAATATTTGAAAATTCAAGGAAAGACATGAAAATGTCATGATGAGATTATTTGTTTGTTCATTCACACAAGGGAATAATGATTGGATTAGACACTCCTGGAGTCCAAATATCATATCCTCATTGGCAACCTTCATTGAAAGTTTTCTCAAGTGTTGGGGCATAAGATTGGCAAAGTTTTGAAGACACAAGGAGATATTAGCATTCCTAAAGGAGTAAGACCAACTTGCTTTCTTTGAAGGTCATCAAGGCATTGCTAAGTATGACGATGAAGATGAAGCACCATAAGTGAGAGAGCTCTTACTCTTCCCTTTGGAGAAACTGAACCACATGATGATGTGTCTATTGTCCCAAACGAACAGTTCTATCGCAACAACAATAGAGATGAAGATATTGCTGAAAAGTTTGAAGAAGACAACACTACTTTAGTTATTGAAGAGTATGCATTTCACAAAGAAAACTTGTTTACTGCTCCAGTTTATGACAGCAAGGCTGTTGACCCATGTCATTTGCATGAGTTCATCTCATCTCACAGAAGAGAAAAGCCTTCTTTGTATCCTTTAATGAGGACCTTATTGTGATTGAGATAGTGAAGGTCATGGTGAAAATACTAGTATGTGGACTAAACATCCTTGTGAAGACACACCCATTTGTCAATTTCCGTAGGTACAAAATAAGAAGGAACAAGCTGGTGTGACGGAAGATGGATTAATCATGGCCTAAATGTGCACAACCTTGGGTGTTGTAGTGATATTGCTGCACAAAATTTTGGTGATACTGAGGATATTACTAATTTATTAATTTTGAGGTGTATAAGGGTGATGGTGATACAAAGGATATTACTAAATTTGAGGTGTATAAGGGTGATGGTGATACAGAGGATATTACTAATTTTGAGATGTCTGAGGGTGCTGTTAATAATTGTTCTCTTGTTCATATCATCAATGGAAACACCACAAGTCCGGAAGAAGATTTATTTTACGGGGAAATTTTGTTTGTTGCCCATACAACTTGGTGTTGGATAGAACATGTGACAGCATTAATAATCTGAAATGTAACTAGCAGCATAACCAGCTTGACAAAAATCCTTGGAGAAATTATGGTAGCCCAGACCATAATCAAGGGGATTACCATCCCTTTTAAGTGGTTTCAAACAATTTGCAGGTGCTGATTCTACACACATTGAAAGCCAAGACCTTGAGGTTACAAAAAAGGTTGAGAACAAGCAGCCTATAAATTGGGAAAAGTGTGTTTATAACAATGATGGTGAAGTAAAACTAGAACAGATTTATGAGGTTTAAAGGAAAAATTCCCACCATAATGATGGGCCGTGACGTAAGCAAATCCTTGAAAACTGTGATGAGGACAGAACTTGGGTAAAACCTGAGCCGGAAATGACAAAGAAATGTGCAACAATCCTGAAGCTTTGCAAAGTATCAAATAAAGGCAGCCCTGTTGGCATCATTGAAAACGTTTCGTTGCAAGAATATGATAGTAGTAATAAGGATTATAACTTCATTCTTGTTGAAATTGAAAAGGCTACACCTGTTGAAAATGATTCATCTTCCCAAGTGAGTGGAGAAGAAGACTTGACAGAGCAAGTGCATCAGGCAGAGTTTGATCATCCATTATATTCCTGTACATGACTTGTAACAATTGGAACTGCCTCTACAGTGACCAATTGTTCTTCCACTAGCTCAAAGGGAGCCATTAGGGATATAGATATTAGAGAGGATCAAACTGGTCCTCATTATGATGAATGTATGGGCTTTCATGAGAATGTATTCAAAACACCAAATTTGCAGCTCAATCACCAAAAGAGAGTGTGAAACCTTCATGTCCAATTTTAACAGCCTCCAGGCAAATGATGGCTGTGATGAAGCTCAGTTCAAGGCCCATGCCACTGAAGGAACTTTGAAAAATAACTATGTGAATGTGTAATTCATGCTCTTATGTTTTCATCAAGTGTGTGATCATCCTCTTATTTTTAAAAGTTCCTTATCCAGTTAATCCCCAAGACCCTTCAAATATAAACATAATTTGCTGAAAGAAGAGTGTTTCAGGAATTTATCACTCATAATTGAAAGAAATATGAACCTAATACGAGGGAGACAACTATTTGAGAATCTGCAATAAAAAACATAATAGCAGAGTGGGCAAAAAAAAGCCTAGGATGCTCAACAAAATCTTATTGAGACCATGGAATAGATCAAGAAATTATTTGCAACAAATAGGGAAGGAATCACTGCAGGACATGAGAATACTAATCTAAAATCTTTAGAAAGAATAAAAAGGAAGCTATTGGAACAGGAAGAAATAGAGTGGGGACTCAAGAATAGGGCTACTTGTCTAGTAGATGGCAATGAGAATACTGAATTTTTCCAAAACTAAGTAAATATCAAAAGAACATCAAAAATATATGGGAGATAAGTAAGAGATGGGAGGAAGCTAAGAAAATTCTCAAGAATAGCATAAGGAGCAGTAAGGCACTTCAAAATTTGTTAATTTTAGATAACAATGATATGTTCTATGCTTAAGAGCAATTTACTTCAATTTTCTTATTAGCCCAATATCAATTTCCAGAATGATAGTAAATGCAGATAGAACATAAATAAAACAGTGGAAGACAAGCCAAGACAAGAAGACACAAGATATGGCGCCAGCCAAGGACAAACCCCAATGTGGAAAAACCCTTTGATCAATTCTTCGTATTATTCTTCAAAAGTTCGGCAGAGAGAAAGAGTACAATATATAATATTCACTTGCCCAATCAAAGTGAAATCTGTCCAGTCAAATAGCAGCCACAGAAAGTCAATGCTGCTCAACAGGGCAGAATTTGACCTCCAAAACAGCTCAGTCAAACCCAGTCAACTCAGCCTCCAACAGTCGTCCGAATCAACCCAAAACATTTCCGAAAAACTCAGTCAAACTTGGTCAATGCAAGTCAATATTGCAGTCAACATTGGTCAAGCAATATGAATTGCTTCGATTTCTGTGCCCAGAAATACGGACTGCCCAAACAGAATATTCCCCAACAAAAACGCAGTCAAACAAGTCAATGTTGGCTGGTCAACGGTGGTCAATGTCCAAAACATAAAATTGCTGACCTTTCCTTCTCGCGTGTGGAGAAAGAAGCTGCCAGAAATCCGTACCCAACCAAATGAGGAGAGAGAGATGTATGAGAAGATGAGTGATGTCCAAATGAGGCAAAGGCACCTTCTATTTATATGCAAACGTTGAGGATGAATAGACATGACTGTTGGGCTTTTGAGCCTACATTAGTTTGCTAGCCAACCTTAACAATTTGTCCATAAACAAAATAAATTAATAATTCCATTCGTACATGTCACAATGATATGATCTTTAGATCAATCCTACACCTCTCAGAAAGAGGAATCCAATAAACATAACAGCTGCGTCATATGAGTTGTCCAAGGTGGAGTTTGGCCCTAGTTGCAAAATTTTACAAAATTTTATTCCAAGAACCTCCTAAGGCAAACATAAACGAGATCAAAGAACAACAAAATTGAGGAACTTGAAGCTAAAGTAACCAAGGAGAGACTCATATCAATTCTACAATCTTTTATGAAGGCAAACAGTCCAAGTCCACATGGCTGGATAATGGAATTTTACTTGTGTTTATATGACTTTCTAGAAGAGGAGTTACTGAGGGTGGTAAAAGAATCTAAAGTTTCTAGTGAGGTATTGGGTGCAATAAATGAAACATTTATAGCTTTAATTCCAAAGGAAAATGATCCATAAAACTCTATCTCACTGTGCAATTTCTTGTGTACACAATCTCAACAATAATTCCAGCAAATAGACTTCAAAGAATTTTCCCTAACTTTATCTCATAAGAGTTGTCCAGTTTTCTTCACAACAGGAAAATCAATTATGTGGTGAGAATAGCATGAGGACTACATATAATAATTATAAAAGTAAAAAATTTCAACTATGGTGATGAGGTTTGACTTGAGCTAAGGCTTATTAAGGTAAGCTAATTAGATCATGGGGTTATTTTGATCCAGATTGGGATGAGATCTTAAGTAGTGAATTTGATTATGGGATTCCTTTTCTTAAATTCTTTTGTCATATCAATTAATGGGTCATTATCCAATTACTTCTTTCCTACTAGGGGTCAAATGCAGGAATGCCTTATGTCTCCTTTCTTAATCTCGTTGGTTGCAAAAGGTTTGAGTATAATGGTAAATGCATCTTGTTGAAGAATCTAAGGCAGTTAGAGTTAATGTGATTCTTCTTAGCTTGATAACTATTTGTGAAGTGTTTTTAACTTGTTATTATTAGAGTATGACTTCTTAGTTCATCAAATCAGTGTTGTGAAAATCGCGATAAAATGAAACAATCACGATTTTTTCCCTCTTCCGATAAAATCGCGATAACTATACCAAATTATCACCGGAAATTTTTTTTGCCGATTTTTATTGAATTTATCGCGATAATATGAAATAATCGCGATAAAAACGAACTTATATTGATAAAAAATGAAATAATCGTCGGGGATCACGACAACGCAGTTTTATAACGTTTTTTGGGCTTTTTCATGAGCTCATTTGGACAGTCGCGCGCGGAGGAAGAGGAGCGTTGGGAGACCAAGCTGAAGAGGGTTTTTAGCCAAATCTAAGTGCTTAGAGGAGAAAATCAAGAGGAGACCACCGATTTCTCCATAGAAACAGTATGTGGATTAATTTTTTTTGTTTTCATTGTTTAAAAACATTGTTTTTGTATGTTTTTCATTGTTTTTGGGTAGGAAACTTGGTATGGGTACCATTTTTCTTTTGTTTTCATTGTTTTTAAAGATTTTTTTGTATTTCTTCATTGTTTTGGGTTGGGTAACTTGGTATGACTATGGGAACCAATTTATTTTTTGTTTTCATTTTTTTAAAACATTGTTTATGTTTTTTTCATTGTTTTTGCCATTTGGGTGGGTAACTTGGGTTTGGAATGGTTGGGTAATTTTTGTTTGAAACTTTGAACTTTGGAATGGTTGTTTTGGGTTGGGTTACGGGTAACTTGGATTTTCATTGTACAATCATCAATCTTTGCTCAGGTTACCACCAGATCCGCATGAAGGAAGTCGACATACCCAAGACTGCTTTCAGAACTCATGAAGGCCACTATGAATTCCTGGTCATGCCATTTGGTCTTTGTAATGCCCCCTCTACTTTTCAGAGCCTTATGAACCACACTCTCAAACCATATCTCAGGAAATTTGTCCTTGTCTTCTTCGATGACATCCTCATCTATAGTTGCACTTGGGAAGCACATCTTCAGCATGTAGATCTCCTCTTGCAACTGCTACGCAATCAGAAATTATTCGTGAAGATGTCCAAGTGTTCATTTGGCATGGCCGAGGTGGAGTATTTGGGCCACATTGTGGGGCGCGAGGGTGTCAAGGTGGACCCCAAAAAGATCCAAGCAATGCAGGAATGGCCTCAACCTAAGACCTTGAAGAGCTTACGCGGATTTTTG
>APFE030363439.1:8795-18839 GCA_000404065.3 Pinus taeda | reverse complement strand
TGGTCTGAGCTTTGACATAATAGAGAGAACTTGGTGACTCTACTCCTTGGATTTGTCAATTCCACAACCCTTGAGTTGCATCAATAGATCATTATATTTGGTGAAGAAGTCTTGAATTCTGTCATAGTTTCGTGGATCCAATGAGAGCAGCTCCACTTCAAGAATATGTTCTTTCATCTTATCTTTTTTCCCATAAAGTTCTTCAACCTTTTTCCAAATCTCATTTGGAGTACTCCAGGCAAATAGATGAAACTGCAACTCTAGGAGATGCACATGCTTATGGATCCATGGGCCTCATCCATGTAGTTGAGTTACTTGGATTTCTCTATGGCTGAAGTGGGTTCCACTTCTGCAGCCATGGTAATCATGTACAGCCCTTCTGATGAAGGTATCAAGCCATTTGGTCCTTCTATTCATGATAGTTGTACGGTGTTACGATTGATGCTTTGGGAAACTCCATTTTTCTGTCGATCTTCGATCTCCAAGATGTTATACCTGTAAATTAAAGTACTAGTGTGCCTTTTATCTAGCAGCCTGTGGGCTCTAATACCATGTAAATATGTTAGAAAACCTGCACAAATGAATCTAGCTAGTAAAGGTTGAACACATAGCTTTGCAGAGCAAAAACACTAAAAAAATCGAAAGAACAAAAAGAATTATTGATTAACAGAAAATAGGTTACAATGCTCATGATATACTACATGAGAGTCAACTAATACACATCACTAGGTGAAGATCCCAAGGTAATGCGCCATAGTGGTGATCAATGAGAGGACTCGGCACCTACAACAAGTTCTGTAGAGAACTAGCCAGTTGCGGAGTGAAAGGA
Source organism: Pinus taeda (assembly GCA_000404065.3). Taxonomy (NCBI): domain Eukaryota; kingdom Viridiplantae; phylum Streptophyta; class Pinopsida; order Pinales; family Pinaceae; genus Pinus; species Pinus taeda. The sequence goes on along the minus strand of APFE030363439.1, from coordinate 18,010 downwards.
GGAGAAAATCAGGGAGTAAATCATGCAGAAAGGATCTTGCATGTAGTCCCATGCATGCATGGATAGTCAAAGGCACCAATCTAGTGAAGATTCCAATGTTGAAGCCTTGCATGTCAGTGACTGCTCTAACTAAGTCTCCGCATGTGCCAGTAATGAAGGTCCTAGATGTGTAGTACCTCCAACAGATATCACCTCATCCACATTCTTAGGAGTTGCCCAGTCCATGATGGCCCTTATCTTTTTTGTATCTACTTCCATTCCTTCCTTGGAAACAACATGTTCCAAGTAATGCACCTTTGTTTGAAGAATATGCACTTTCTAAGCTTAGCATACAACTAATGCTATCTTAGCAATCTCAACACTATTGCTAAATGCTCGGCATGTTCTTCCTCATTTTTAGAATATACCAATATGTCATCAATGAATACAATAAAAAACGTGTCCAAATAAGGATGCACCACACTATTCATCAAATGCATAAATGTAGTTGGGGCATTAGTCAAACTGAATGAAACTACAACAAACTCATAATGCCCATACTTGGTCCTGAACACGATCTTGAAGATATCCTCTTCCTTGATGCGTACCTAATGGTATCTTAATCTCAAGTCGATATTAGAGAACATTGTTGCTCCCTTCAACTGATCAAACAAATCATTTATCTTCAACAATGGGTACCTGTTCTTGATCGTTACCTTTTTCAACTGCTTGTAATCAATGCGCAAGCTGAGAGTACCACTTTCTTCTTTATGAACAACATTGGTGCACCCTAAGGTAATACACTTGGCATAATGTCTCCCTCTTCAAGCATCTCCTTTAATTGCAATTTCAAATCTACTAACTCTAGAGTGCTCATCTTGTAAGGTGCCTTCAATGTTGGTGTTTCCCCTAGCACCAACTCAATAGAGAAACCCACTTCCCCATGAGGAGGTAACTCTGGAATCTCTGTTGGAAACACATCCTGATATTGCTGCAATATAGGGTAACTCTTGAATATTTTTACATCCTCAATATATTTTCCCTTGTCACTAGATATATGTACATCGCACAACCAATTTTGCAGCTACACTTATCTTGCATAGTAGTAACCATCCTCACTGATGTAGGTTTCTTCTTCCCCTGCAAATTTCTCTTTTCCCAACTATCATCCACACACTCAATGGCCTTGTCGAATCAATCCACTTTGGTCTCGTGAAGGTACAACCAATCCATACCCAAAAGCATATTATACGATCCCAATGGTAGTACATTCAAATGTGTTATTGTAGGCATACCATTTGACTCAAATTCACAAGCTCTTACCCATTGGTGAACTCTCTTCTTTGTACCTATAGCCAATAGTACCAACCAAGATTCTTCATGCACCTCTTTTTTCAAACCACACATATCCACCAAGTCAGGATTAACATAACTATAGTTATATCTAGGATCAATCAAAATAGAAACAACTTGATCACAAATCTTACCATCCATCTCAATGATAGATGCTTGCTGATCCACCCACCTGTTGTCCACAGCTGCATAGATCTGAGGAATTCTATGACCAACATCACTAACTATATGTGCATCATGAGCACTATAGATCTCAGGTCTACCACCATGATACTGCGGCCAATCCCTCTTACGATGATCCTTGCCACATATCCAACACTGCAATGGTTCTCTACCACCACCTCTAAAATGTTGCTCTCCATATCCCTTCTCAATTGTATTGAACTTCTTGTAAGGGACTACATTTTCTTTCTCACTTGCATCTTGAGGTCTTCCTCGATTTCATGGCCATTTTCTTTTAGCTTTCTCATTTCCTTTCAATTCATGCTTAGGCTCAACTTTGTGCTTTGACTGCTCATAACAATGTTTCAAATTTCAGATGGCATCCTCCAACGATCCAGACTCATAAAACTCAATCTGGTCTCTATATGCTACTTTCAGTCCACTGATGAATCTCTAAACCTTAGCCTTCTCCTCGTTGAGGTAAGTCACATATCTCAATAACTCCAAGAACCTGCTAGTATACTCATCATATGTCATGGAGCCCATCCACAACTCATAAAACTCCTTAGCTCTATCATCAAATTATCTCTCCGAAAAATTCTTCTTCTTGAAGATCCTCTCGAACTCATCCCAAGTCAAATCATCCTCATGTATACCTTTAACATTATTCACATCTTCCCACCAAATATTTTCTTTACCTTTGAGACTGAAAGTGGCTATCTTTGCTTTCATGTTTTCTAAATACTCATGTAATCTGAAGAACTTCCTCATACCAAGAAACCATGCCTCTGCATCTTGTGATTTCATCATCTATCCATCAAAGGTAAGTGGCTTTGCTTTCTTAAACTCATTCGGCAAGTATCCCCTATCATTCCTCTTGTAAGGATGATAACAATGACAATCATGATGCATGTCTGAACCATAACTAGAATAGTACATGTGTCCATCACCTCTCCTATCCCGAGTGTCCAACAACCTGCCATCTTTGATCGTGTCGTCTATGTTTGACCTGTGACCACCATAAGGCCTGCTTCCATATGCCCCATTAGTTATGTCCTCCTACTCATGGCTGATAAAAAGTGGTCCTTGTTGCTGCAATTCTCATAAACTTTGAACTATTATTGCATTAACCTCTGCTTTTTTCTCTTGTGTTTGCATGATTTTGTCATTTTTCGCCTTACAACTCCTTATTTCTTCCTTCAAGCTTCTTAATGTATCTTCAAAATCTGAAGACTGCCCAACACCAAGTTGCTCATATGATTCATAGGGAGAGTCTTTGTAGTCTACCATCTTTCTAGCCATATTGATCTCTTTCGTACAAGACATATTATGCCAGCTAAACCAAATCACAATAATTCAACATACCTTAGTATACTTCGGGGAGGATACCTTGTTTGCAAGATCAACAAATCAGCGTGATACGTGTACGATAAAATCATGACAATGTTGGCATTATGATACATATGTTGTACTTGATGGCAACCCACTCATCTCAGATGATAAATTATAGTGCAGCAAAGTTATTTTCTGGTTCACGGACTTTCACGCAGAGAAAAGTTCACACACTTTCATGCAGAGAAAAGTTCCTTTCATGCAGAGAAAAGTTCACGCACTTTCATACAAAGAAAGTTCCTTTCATGCAGAGAAAAGTTCACGCACTTTCATGCAGAGAAAAGTTCACGCACTTTCATGCAGAGAAAAGGGCACGCAAGTGGGAAATCTTATGGTTGGTTCATGGTATTAGTCAGACAGTTTTTGTTCATGCACTTTCATGCAGAGAAAAGTTCACGCTCTTTCATGCAGAGAAAAGCGCATGCACATGGGAAATATTATGGTTGGTTCATGGTATTAGTCAGACAGTTTTTGATCCTATGGTTTTGGTCCGTGGTATTGCATCCAAAAGAGTTGAACCCAAGTATTGGGTCCTTGGTATTGTTTCTAAATGGTTTCGGTCCATGGTATTGAGTAGAGCCTAAGACTATAAAAGGAGAAGAAGATCATTAGGCAAAGGCATGGAAAAAGACTTGAATATCTGATGTAGTATGAGATCCAGTATGCAGGATATGGGTTATGATGCATTTCTTGATCTGAGCTAAGGAGGGATCTCACCGGTTGATGGAGAACAAGATCTAAGGATAAATCAGGATCAAATGTTTTGAAATGAACTATCTCTATATGGTTGATTATGTTTGTTCTAGATCTGTATACTGACGCATGTAATGTTCTAAACTGGGTATAACTTAAGTTTGAAATATCTGCAAGTCATGATTGAATATTTATAGATCTGTACGTGGGTTGGCTTTGGTAAAAGCGCGTATGTACGCGGGTTTGGTAGCGTATACCATTTGAGCTATGATGTTTGAAGTTACAGGTGGTTCTGGTTGTTGATGAGTTCTGATGATTGTTTACTGGTATCAGTATTCTGCATATTTAGATTGATAGAGTATGTTTAGCTTCAGTGTTGATGGATGAGATCGATAATGGATCAGGATCAGAATGACTTATCTTTATGTGATCTGATGAACTAGATTTGGTTGCTAACATACATACTATCCTTTTATATGTAATAATCTGAGTATGTTTGAAGTCAGGAAGTGCAGCAAAGTTATAAGTAAGTAATTAATGTCATATACGCTGGTTCGCCTTGGTGAAGTTGCGTATACATGCTGGTTCAGCACTTCCAAGTAGATTATGCACTTTAATGCATGATTTTTGATGATACAGTTGGTTCTGAATATTGTTGCAGAGTTCAGTGTTCTGCTCTGTGTTCTGGTGACTGCTTTTTGTTGACAGGGTTTCAATGATTCAGTATTGGGTGATTCAGAGATAGATGATGCTAGTGTTGATTGATTGTGTGCTTCAATGATATTGAAGGGTCCAGTATGAAAATTGGATGAAATGTGGCCTTCAGATTATAGTGTTGTGCTTCAGGAGTATCCAGTCTGAAAATGTATGAAACGTGGTACCTGGAGGAAGAAAGAGAAGGTTGTTTCCTTCTGTAGGTCGGCACCTACGTACTAGTACATCAGCTAGTACAAAAGCTAAGGGGGTGGTATCTCCCTTCCAGTAGCAGCTGGAGAATGAGTACAGGTTGGAGCATTTCAGTAGGCCAGCACCTACGTACTAGTAAGTGGATCGGCTAGTACAAGAGCTAAGGGGGTTGTAGCTCCCTTCCAGGAGAGTCTTGAGAACCGAGAGAAGGTTGTAGCTTTTTGCAGGTAGAAGCCTGCGTACTGGTATAAGACTGCACCAGTACAGATCTATTGTAAAAGAAGTTTCTTATTAAAAGAAGATAGAGACAACTTGCAGCAGGAGGTTTTCACCCACATTGGGTTTCCACCTTATATCATGGTGTTCATATGTGCTTCTTGTGTGTGATGATCTATTCTATTTTACTGCACCTGCTTACTCTACATATGGTTAAAGAAGTTATGATGCACTAACTAAAGATCAACATTTAATGGATTAATTGAATCATATGTATTCTGGATATACTCTAGTTGCATTAGACACAGTTACGTGTACATGCGGGTTCCCTTAATTGAAGTAGCGTAAATGTATCTAAGTATGGAAATGAAAATTTTTTATTGATTTGATAATACTGATTCACCCCCCCCTCTCAGTATTATTTCCAACAGAAAACATATAAAATATAACACATAGGCATGTAACCACATGTCCATCATTCTAGCTAGAGTCTAGTTATTAATGCATGACCATATCAACTACACATGCCATGACCCCATGTGTAACAACAACAATCATATCATTGTATATTGATCATACGCAAAGATAAACAACATGTACCCAAGCATACACCCATGACAACGCACTTCACACAACGACATCCTTATTCCCATGGCGACATCACTACGACCATGACCAACACCATGCATATGCAATAAGCACTAAAGGATGACTGCATTAAAGGATGATTGACACACGTGCAACCGACATGAATGCATGACCAACACACAGTCCATCTAGTCTGAGGGGTGAACCATGCTCTGATACCAATCTGTAACCACCCTCCTCCCACATCTACCCATGTAACCAGCCAACTGTGGTAAACATGTGGTGAGAAGCTACTATGATAGGATTTAACCTCCTTGGTGACCTTAAGGAAATGGAATCAACAGAAACACATCAACCATACCTTCCACATCATCAATAACACTCCCAGGAGGCAACCCAGCCACTCAGGCATCCTGCCCCTCGGTCCCACTGAGTTTTTAGACTTCTTGACCTTTGGAAGCTCTCATCCTATGGGCATGCTAGCATCTAGGGACCTCTAGATGATCCCACGAACCTACATGCCTATGTCCAAGGATTTTTCCCAACAGACCTGTGCCTGTGTCCACAAAATTTAAGGCACTTTTCTAGCCCAGAATTCCGGCCACTACCCAGAACTTGTTGTAACTTCCAAAATCCATTAAACACATGATGACAAGACTAATAAACTAAAACTCAACTTTAAGACTAGGCCTGAGCGTCCCCAATTGGGATTGACATTCTGTCAAACACTCGGCATCAATGCAATCTACAGGTCTAGGATACAAGACAAAACATGAATGACTGAAAACTCTTATGAAACATGATAAGAAGGATCACCACTTTTCCCGTTGAACTGTTATGACATCAATTAGATCTTGCATCCATCATTTTAACCATTACAAGTAAATACATGAGGTAACCATCACATGAACTAGTCAATTAACCATGCTTATAACCAGCATAAAACCAAGGAAATAATAGTGAGATAACAACCATTCAATCCACATATAAACAAGTACAAAAGCAAGATAACTTAGCTTTTATTAACCATGGGAAAATCCGACCAGGTTTGAGACTTCCACGTACCACCCTACCGTAGACATGGTTGAACCAAATCTTTCTTTCAGCCAATCACCCCTGGGCCATATTCCAAACATGAATGTGGGATCTCATGGATAAACCAATCCAAAAACAACCAAGGAAATGCAAAGGTTAAACCACCTCCACCCTCACGAAATCGTGATCACACCAAAACCGGTACTTTGATCACAAAATCAAACTGAACTTGGAATGCCATCGAGAATCCATCACTATCCTTGAGGAATTTTTTGTCTCCTTGTCTCTCAGGCTTTACCGCAATCCAATCCTAGATCACTAGGCCCTAAACCGATACACCAGCCTCATCATGATTTACTGCAATCCACACTGGATCAATAGGCCCTAAATTGAGACTCCTCCCTCAGGCTTTACTATGTATCCCACCAAAATCGGTCAAGGGATTTCTAAGCCTTTGGGAATGAACCTTGAGACCACCTCTGCCCCAGATTCCAAGATCCATCCGGCAATTCCAAAGCTCAAAACCAAGATAAACATCCCAACAATTCATGGCATTCAGAAAAGGAAAGGCTAGGCTGAAAACCACTGTCATAACCTAGCAAAACCATGCCACCGACAGCAAGAGAGCCATACACCAACATGCAAAGCCATGCATGTCAAAACCAGCTAGGAAATCACACATACAATATGTTCCCTGCAAGTATTCCTATTGAAGTTGCTTGATCTTGCTCTTCCTTTGATCCTTGCTTTCCTTCCTTCCCCTTTGCTTGCTTTCCCTTCCTTGCTCCAAAGCTAGAGCGTTCCAAGAAAACTCTAAGTGTTCAAGAGTGTGTGTGTGTGTGTGTGTGTGTGTGTGTGTGTGTGAGAGAGAGAGAGAGCTCCAAAACTGAACTAGAAAAAGGTTGCCCATTGATCCGCTAAAGCCTTTTTATTAATGAGGCCTCTATTTTATTCATTTTCCATTAGTTTCCATCATTTTCCTCCTCACATACAACCTACAATCTTTCACCTTAATTTCCTTTATTTTCATAAATAAATGTGCCAAAAATGTCTTTTTATGCCTTTGCCTTTGCCTTTTCCAATTTCCTTTAGCCATAAACACATCCAGTGATGCCCACTAGGATATATTTGCCCAACATTCAGCTTGGAATAGATGTCCCTTACCCGTGGTCTTATTTTTGCATTTATTAACTCTTATTACATGGAATTTTCACCAGGGTTGTTACACAGAGTAAGTTATTTAGCCTGTTACATTCTTTGATGGTTATCAGACATGTTGTTCTAAGTGAAATAACGGTATAAAAATTCTTGTTAATTGAAAAGAACCATGAGAGGATGCCATTTTTAAAATTTAGTCAAAGGCATGGGAGGGTACATGTGAAATGTTTACCTCTGTAAGCTTTCTCCTCCCTTGGGCACCCTCTATCCCTTATTAGCAAGAAACATTCTTCCTTATGGTTGTCTCCAAATCCTTCACATAGTAATTTTGTAGACGTAAATAAATTTGTTGGGAAGCCAGAGGTGTCATCCAAACTTACAAGATCGACAAACATAAATGTTCAGAGAAACGTGTGTTAAATCCATAAACTTTTTAGTTATTCCGATGGGTAGATAAATGGTGTCGAAGCTAAAGTTGGGGTTGCGATCAAGTAGGAGATTTTTGCCGGTGATGAAGTCCTTGGTTCCTTGGCCATGGAGACTTTATTGGGTTCTCCCCATTGAAGCCATGAATCATCTGCATTTTCCCCATTGTTTCTTTTGGGGTTTCGCAGAAATTGTATCAATTAGGCGAGCTCAACAACGATATTTTCAAAGACTTGTTTGGAGGATTTGAGCATAAGGCAATTCCCTCCAATGACCTGGAAACATTGAATTGGAATTCCCTTTGTAATGCACTCTAAAGACATTTGCACAAGTCACCCTCAAAGAATTCGATGCAGACTAAAAATTATGACTACCTCTGCTTATGCTGCCAATTCCAACTTCTGTGCAAACCTGGAACTTGAGAATCTACATGAATTGATTCCTCTGCTAGTTTGTAGAACTGACAGAGGAAGGGTTGTATGCAATTTTTGCCCTATTAGTGCCAGCTATTCGCGCAAGAGGGAAGAAGGGTTGTATACAATTTTTTCCCCTAACCGTTATGTCAATTGTATACAATTTTTGCTGTAAATATTAATTTTTTCCTAATTACTACTTTTTTTTCTTAACTATTAATCCTACAATACACAAATTTTTAATCATTTAACATTTGATCCAATGTTACAGATCAATACACAGTAACTATTACGGGAGTTGTTCTCAAAAGAAAATGTCTTATATCATAATTAAAATAAATATATTAAAGATAAATATGATATATGAATGGTCATTTTTAAATCAATATTTTAAATATCATGTATTAATATTATTTATTTCAACCTGATAATAGACATTTTTAACGTATTATAAAATATATCAATATTATAGTTATGTTATTTTTTATATTACACATTTAAAATTTAACAATTGTTATATATTATATTATAAAAAAATGGTATTTTTTTATTATTATAAATAATTTTTAATAATTGTAATACTTATTCCTTGAATTTTTAACTCCTTTAAATAGTATAAAGAAATTTCATTTGTAAAATTTTAAAATATTATGATTTTTAATTGTGAAATTGTAAAACTTTTATGGTAAAAACTTACTTAAAATATCTATAAATAATGTTAGATGGGAACAATCTAATATCTGAATTAAAAATTATATGAATATTATCTATAAATAATGTTAGATGGAACCATCTAATATTTTAATTAAAAAATTATATGAATCCAAAGAAAAGACCAATAAGATTTTTCAACCTAAATCAATTCATATGGGTCAAAATGCTTAAAAACGTCGC